>CAJPEV010000069.1:0-46867 GCA_905338385.1 Darwinula stevensoni
GGGGGGGGGGGGGGGGGGGGGGGGGGGGGGGGGGGGTTGAGGCCAGGTAGACCTTAGCTTAGCTCCACTAGCCGGAATTTACCTTTTCCAAGAAATCATGGTCTGGCATCTTGGGTCTGTGGACGGACATCAGACTTTTCTCGAAGGGGCATAGCTAAAATTGGAATTCCCAAGGAAGGCTGAAATATACCTGTCAGTGTCACTGACCGGGAAGCCCAAGGGGGGGGGGGGGGGGTTCTAACCTCCTAAACCCCCCCCCTTCCCTACGCCACTGCTGTACTGTATATACGAGTATATACAGAATATGTGTATAAATGCATGATGCAGAGATACATGGAGACAACTTCCACTTGTGTCTCGTTCATGGAGATTCTATACCAACAAATGATTGCAAGCACCTATCGTTTAGGTTGATGATGCCCCAGCAGCCACTTAGCGTTGGGGGGGGGGGGGGAAACGTGCCCCCACACTTCTCAGAAAATGAAGCAAAAGTCAGAAGGAAAAGATGCATGATTTGCCTGAGAATAGTGTGCTAGCGTTCTCGTGCTTCACCCATTGCACAGCTGCAGTATAGGAGGGGGTCGTTTCTACACTGATGTGATAAGCTTCTCATTATATGACGACCCCATATCGCACGGTCAGCTCACGTACAGCATGAGCCACTACGAATCCACTAGATTCAACTCGTCCGATTCTGTCGCAAAACTTACTGCGAACGACTGACTCGTCCCACGCGTCCCAAGTGCGAAACATTGCAATGAATGGTGCTGCATGGGTTGCAACGCAGTTCTTCCTAATCACTGCTCATAGGTCGTCATGCGTTAAAGCATTTCGTCCAAAACTTTTTGAAGTGCGCGAGTTTGCTGCTGCCAGAATCTGGCCAGAACTACCTCGTACGCGATCGCTCCTACGCGGCGAATTTTACATACGCGCTCGGGAAAATGTTTATACAGGGTGTTAAGAAAGTTGTGCCCCATCGCAATATGCCTATAACCTCAGCTAAAAAAAAAAACAAAAATCAGAAAAATGTTTCATGTACAATAACAAGGACTGTTAACTGATTTAGAATCACTTAATAGTTTCCAATATCTTGGAGAGCAAAGTGTGTGGTACAAAGCACCTTTCTTTGGATTCTCTCAAACTATCCCTGAACCGAGAATGGGAGCGAATTCCACAGGAAGACTTGCAAAAATCAGTCGATGCTTTCATGGGTCGTCTGAACCTTGTCATCGGTGCCAAGGGCGACTATATTGAAAACTATTAATTGATTCTAAATCAGTTAATAGTCCATGTTATTGTAAATAAAATAACTTTTCCTGCTTTTTGTTTTTTGTTTTTGTTTTTGCTGAGGTTATATGCATATGGCGATGGGACACAACTTTCTTAACACCCTGTATCTCTGGAACTAGTAAAGATAATGGAATGCATTTTTTTTCCACTTACCAAGAAATGAATTCAATTTCTAACTTCTAACTATCCAAGGTCTAAAAATCTTAAGACGGGGGGACCCTGTCGTAAGATTTCCCGTACTTCCCATAGATGGCAAGGAAAGAGTTTGAGTCATATGCGAGAAAGGAAAAGAGGAGCATTCCTGAATTGAAAAGGAAATGAAAGAGAGAGATGGAACCGACTGCTCCAGGAAAGTTTCCCTTAAACCCAGGTGAAAGTGATGAAGGGCGGGAAATCACTCTCTTGTAAATGGTGAAGAATTCACTCGACCCGAGCGATTCTCTTAAATAATCACGCCAAGCAAAGCGAATGAGGACGAGCCTCAAAATCTTAATCGTTGCCTCCGCCATCTCCATTGAGTATGTGGTCGAGTAATATCTCCTGAGAACGGAAACTCGATTGATGCATCGAGACGGAGAAAGTACCCTGTCGTAGTGAAGGCATAGAAACGTCTGACGACCCTCACTTCTCATATTTACGGTCGCATTTCATCTCCTGCTTGCCCAGTCCCAATCGAGCTAATCATCAGGATGCTGATGATGAAGGTTTCTGCTCACAAAGCGAAAAATTCCTGATAAAATATTGCTTTTTCTTTGTACGACTCAAATCCGGCGTTTCTTATATAATGGATAAAAGAGGAGCAGCCGCAACACACCGGAAATTCTTTTATCTTTCCCTGGGTATGACGCCAGGATAGGAAGCCACGATCGCTTGACGCATGGAGAAGGCGAAAACATCATGATTTATATCTTAATCACACAGGTGTAAGACTGCTCGGAAATTTACGAGAAGCTCATTCCTAGCTATATATCAGGGATGGTCAAACTTCCTGACCGTATGAGCCGCATAACAAAATCCTCAATTTGTGGAGAGCCATAAGTCAGGCACCACTTTAAGCATGCATTCTCTGATATTAACACTCCAATTTTACCTAAAGATTTACATTCTGTGTGAATTGTGTGGTAAATTATTGATAGAATGATCACGCCTCTCCTACTCCTAATCATGCCATTAAGCAGAGCCTATCGGTCGACCTCGTTTCTATCCCTATACCTCGTTTGGCTTCCTTGATTAATAAGTAATTCTTGCAAAGCAGCATTATTAATATCAGTGCTAAAATGTACAGTAGACACTTGTTCAGCAAGTTCTAATGTCAACAGTGTCTGCACGTTAGCCCAATCATATTTACAGAGCTCCTGAGTCTTCAGATACGCAATGTAGTACAGATCGCTCAATGAATTGGAAAAAGTTCGGTTCCGAGTGAATGTAGTGGAAGCTAAAATCCTCAAAGAAGAGAGATATCCTTTGTTTTCTATGCTACAGTTATATCACACAGTGTATAACAGGGTATGCACGCTTTTAAGTCGCCTACGGTCCCCAGTTTTGGAACGGCACTTATTTATTTCATCATCAAATCTGTCACGAAGAACATCATTCTGACGATTCTTCACCATAATGTTTCATTTGGTCACACAGTTCATTTAAATCACCAAATTATTATCTTCGATTGATTTCACCATCAGACTTGATTAATCTAACACCAATTTCTCCCTCCGTGTTTTCACCAAATGCCATGAATTGATCAAACTTTATCGAACATGCACCAAATTATCGCCACATTTCGCATTCCAAGAGAAGTTAAGTAATTTCGCATTTTTCGGTCCTGCAGGGCTTTGTTCTCATTTCAGTCCAATTGGAAAAGATACAGCTTCCAAAGGAACAGTGACCACCAGGATGTGGATTCGCATTCCCAGTGAAATTCCACAAATAACAGTGAAATCCATCACAGTTGGATGAAAGCAAGCAAATGCATACTTCTATCCAACTGGACAAGTGCACTTCCAATACAGAGCCTTGACAACCCAGACAGTCTTGTTCTCTTGAAGTCGCCCCAATTCTCTAGTTTGCTGGTTAGATACTCTTGCGCACTTTTCCCCAACTTCAAACCTTAAATTTACTGGTAACCATGTCACCTCTAACAGACAGAAACGCAGAAATTGTAATTCAGCGCCGTACTGAACTTCCATACATGTTCGCAGACACAGGGAGACCAATTAAATAGGTCCTCCCCGAAGTTCCCGGAGGTTTCACAGGATTTTACATCACAGGTCTAACCAGAATTGCAGAAGAATCCATACCTCAATACGGCCGCAATTGCTCAAATTTTCATTTTATTTATGAAGCATGTTTTGGTATGGGCTCATACAAATTTTGTGATAAAATCATCTGTGATGGTACAATCATATTTGATGAAATCAAAAATAATAATTTGGTGATTGACTCCAATTTGGAGAAGATTCATCTGGTGATGGAGTCAATGTTTCAGCAGGCTTTCGTGACGATTTCTTTATTATTGATAGGTGATATGTCCTTTGAAACATATAAGCCGCGGTTGGTCTTCACCCAACAGTTCACCGCGAGCCACACTTGACCTGTCCGGGAGCCGCGGTTTGGCCACCCCTGCTATATATGAACTGGAAGATTCATAATTATGAGGTACAGCACTTGGGTTACAAAAGTGTACGTTTCATTCTTTTGCATACTGGAGTTAAATGAAGTTAAATCTTAGAACGACAATGAGAGGATTTTCGGATTTCTAGGTGTATTTGCCGTAGATAAATTCCCCACGCTACTAAATCTGGTTATCTTAGAAATTTCGTGGGCAAGTACATATGAGGCAAAAATTGGTTTATGTCGCATTGGGCAACTATAATAAGAGTAAAGATGATAATGATGTAAAACCCTGAGTTTTTAGGCTCACTTTCACTTTCACACTCACTTAGGCTCACGCCTAACTTTCCAAAAATAATGGAAGCTTACGCCTATACATATTATTGATACATACGCCCTTCGGCATCGCCCCAGGCAAAATAAATATTCCCTTGGGATTTCCATTAATGATCACTTTCCACTCTCAACCCTGGGTTTCCATACGCACCCTTCAGAAATTCATTCCCACCTTTCATGAGTGACGCAATCTTTCCACTATGGAGATGAGATCACATTTGGTACTGGGTCCACACTAATGATTGATTATCAGATTCACTTGATGTGAAGCTGCTAAGTTCCTATTACGTCGTGGGTTTGTGTTTAAGCCTGAATCCCTTCTTCCTTCCATAGGGCCAGTATTGTCAGACGTCTCCATGGGCCGACTTTCATCTTCAGATAATGATATCATGGGATTCCAATGTATTGGGTTGGAAAGAAAGTCTTGCAACACTTTCTGACGAAGCCCTGCGGAACGCCCTCAACGCGAAGCCGAACGCCACCACTCGCGAATTGGCGACTACACTTGGAGTCACCCATATGGCCATCGGCAACCATCTGAACGACCTCGGCTATCAGAAGGTTTACTCGACATGGGTCCCTCATCAGCTCAGCGTCTCTGAGCCGTGTCAGTGTCTGCGAATCACTGTTCCTTCGTCCGCACAGAAAGGACCTTCTGAAGGAAACCGTTACTGGAGATGAGAGCTGGGTCCTCTACGTCAACCATACTCGCAAGAGTCAGTGGCTTCCACGAGGAGAATTGCCGCCACACGAACCGAAACCAGGGTTTCACGAGAAGGTTCTTCTCTGCTGTCGGTGGGATCCAGAAGGAATGTTGTACTATGAGCTCCTGCCAACCGGTATCACCGTGACTGCCGTCGTCTACGCTGCTCGACTTCAGAAGTTGGCTGGCGTCATTCAAAAAGAGCGTCCCAAACGCGACAAAGTTCTCCTTCGGCATGACAACGCTCGTCCACATGTTGCGAAGATGACTCGCCAGACGATTTCGGAACCGGGCTGGGAAGTTTTACCCCATCCAGCGTATTCTCCGGACTTGGCCCCTTCCGACTATCACTTGTTCCGGGCCCTCAAGAATCACCTGCGGGACAAGGCCTTCGATGATCGAGCACAGCTCGAAAATGATGTCGGCCGTTTCTTCGCTTCGCAATCGCCAGAGTTCTGGGCAAAGGGCATCGAGCAGTTACCCGTGCGTTGGGAACATGTCATAGACAACAATGGTCATTACATTGTAGACTGAAATTGCATTTCAATAAAGTTATAAAATTTTGAAAAATTTGTGCAAAGTGTTGCAAGACTTTCTTTCCAACCCAATATTACGCTTGGCTGTATGCAGGAAAAAAATCAGGTACTCCATCCCTATGCGTCATAGAGGTGTTTTGAAACAGTTTTGAACGTCTGCCGTGCAGTGGACGGCGCTGCCCCCCCTCCAGCGCATCGCAGCATCACTGGAGCTGTTCAGGCTGCTCGCTGACTACGAGCTACATTTCATTGTTGCTTCGCCTGTTGTTGAGGGAGGTTGTATTGCCAAAGCAAAGGAAACGAAAAAAAAAAATTTACAAAAATTTTGTGGAAGCAGAAGGTACCTGAAGGTAAGAAAAAATAGTGTGTTGTTGTGATTGTCTTATATACATATGACAGTTTATTCTTACGTGTGTGTTAGTAACAGGACGACGTTTCAGTGGTGTGTTTGAAAACACAGAAACGCTGAAAACATAGGCTTACTTCTGAACATACGTGGAGTGTTTCCTTGTTTATTTTTCCTTACAGTCACAGAGGTGTTCAGAAACACAAGCTTGGTTCAACCAGTAGCGGGCATGCAAACATCTGGGAAAAAAATTCAGGCTTTCCTTGGCAACATTTAGGTCATTGAAACCTGAAACCGCTAAAATAAATCTTGAAAAATAATCCCGTGACGCATAGGGCTATGTAAGAAGTCTCAGAGGTTTCTTAGTTTCTTTACAGACGATCCACTGGGTTGGCGACTGAGGTGCCATCTTACATCGTTAATGGTACAATACCTATTAATACATAGGAATATCCTCGCCTAATGAAAGCGAAAGGACAAGTGGATAACATACTTATCGGTTTATTGAATAGGCGAACAATGCGTGGGCTTTGGTTAAACGAAGCCTCTGGATATGATGATCTTGACTCAACTTGACTTGACTTGACTCAACCTTGAAACAAATAATAGGTTTCATTGGTACGGCTCAGGCCTATATGGAAAGGCCCGGACAACTGGACATGTGCGTCCGCGTCGCTTGGAGATGGGAGGAGAATATGTGTAGGATGCCAGATGCGGCATTTCTCGCGTACGCCTAGCAACCCTGTCTACGCAGCCGGGAGCAGCCGCTCTCCCACATTGTCTACTATGAATCCGTCAACCGCTAAGACTAGAAGGGAAGTGGATGTTTTCGTGGAAGACGGGTACCCTAACCCAGGCGGAAAGCTGCACATGCGCAGTGGGTCGCGCTCTCCGGTTGCCATGGTTAATGCGGACAGACTGAATGAAAAAGTGACAGACCGATCGCAATATCTTCCATTTTCCATAATACCTATGGGAATGGCAGATAACGACAGCAATATCTACCAATTTCCCATAGTACCTATGGCAACGGTGTAAGACGAAATGCCGAATCCCAGTTCGCTGAATTCCAATTTGCCTCACTTGCCAAAGGCATTTCGAGCATTCTACATTCATGCAATGAAGAATGCTCGAAATGCCTAAGAGCCAAAATGAAGAAAGACAAAATGCCGAATGCTAAAAACGCTCATGAGGCATTTTATTTCCTGTCTTAAATGGTAGGTAGTAACCTACTTTCCAAAAAATAGTCATCACATGCTATAAACTATAAGTTAAAAAGGTGCAAGTGGGGGGAGATCAAGGAAACTAATTGTTATTCTGCAAATTCAGAGTCGCACATTGCGGGCGATGACCCTCAAATACGAGGATGTTATGTCACATGTTCCATAGGTCTCACACACAACTTTGCCTCCAGTGCACGGAACATGACCTGGATGAACGATTCCTTCTTTGCGGAGGGACGTAACATCCGTCGCTGCTCTCACACAACAATCAACTTCTGTACATTTCCAATCTGTAACCATCCCCACCGCTTTGTCTTTTCGAAACACGTATATGTGAACGAGCAATAGGTGACCTCCCTTTTGCAAAGTCACGAACTTCATTCTTATTGTGAGACTATTGTCGCAGCATGCAAGGAAAGAGGTAGGAAAACGAGAAAACGAAAGAGGCTTCGCTTCGGCGTATGACGGAGTCTCAGTCTGATATGAATCTTCTTGTCTGACTGTCTTGAATTCGCATTCACCTATCCGTCTGGGTTTTCGGCATTTCCTGTTTTTCTTTTCGAGATAGTGTTACCATCGGCGTATTCAACGCTTGGCGAACTAAGGGATTCGACATTTATGCCGTTCAACATTTTTATCCTTCGCTATTCCGCGCATTCGTTATGTTAGGCTGTCAACATTATTGTTTTCGGCATTTCGTTATAGACCCCTATGGGAATGACAGATAAAAACCCCAGTACTTTAAAGGTTAATTAGGACCGTTGTGGGTGACTTGGTTGAGGGGAGGGGGGTGAGGGTATGAGAAGAGGGTGGTAGGAAATGGGGGGGGGGGGGGGGGGGGGGGAAACCGGGTTAGGACGTGGCTTGTGATGGATGATCGGCGGGGGCCAAGCGACTGTAGGGGCCTTATCGGAAGAGGATGCAAGTGACTGGAGTTGCAAGGGTAGCCCCACCGTTCTCCAATACCATTGGCAAAATTCTACCGGTCCGTGATGACTTGAAGGTTGAGAACCGCGGAACAACTGTATCTTATCGGGGATAATTGACGGAATGATGACGGGTAAGTGCGTGCGGATCTTGACGAAAAGCTATTCCCTCGCTCAACGAGAGGAACGAGGGAACTCCTACCTCGCGAGGAACCTTCATGAAGCATTCGTTCTTCATCAGGCCAAGATGTGGCTTTTTAATCCATTTCCCATTCTCCTCTTTAGCATCTGTGAGTCGTTTCCCGAGCATTCCTTCAAGATTTAAAAGTAAGTATTGTTACTGTAAGAAGCTCAGCAGGAGGGAATTTAATCCCATGAAAATAGTCAGATCTCAGTACGAGCATTTCGGTGTTTGGTGGGAAAGCATAATTCCTTCCTCTAAAAAGCAATTGTATGAGAAAACGCGCTTCCCCCACGGAGGCTATATTTATTGCAGTGGCATTAAAATAACAATTTACTATTGAAAACGGGACATATATTAATACCTCTCTGTTAAAGAAGCGAAATTTGACTATAATGCATGTTAGGATTGTTAGGACAGAGTACTTGTTAATGCGTCCTGCGTTGATGAATGTTACAATTGAAAAATAAAAGGGCACACGTTTTCAAAAACCAATAGACAACTTAGTTATCGTGTATATTTCTGATGCAATACCCAAGTAGCACAACAGTTTTTTTTAAGCTACGTTCGAGATGTTGCAAACAGGTGTTTAAGTGTTTGAGCGTTCCGCCGTGACAAAATGAACAAAGGCAAATGTACATTTCGGAAGTGCTCCAAGCAACGTTAACACACAAGCATTAGAGAAATCTATACGGAGATATCAGCTTGTTTCTATGAAAATATAAAGAGCTACTTTATAAAGTATCTTTTCATGGAACAAATGGATGTCCATGATATTTAAATTTGCTCACTCTTGTCAATTTTCCTTGTTTCTATGAAAACTGGTTGGAATTAGTCAAGAGGATCCGGAGACACGAGCGCTTAAAGATGTCGGGTTAGATATTTTGTTCGTACGTGCTGACGCTGTATCTCCAAGAAAATGTGTCATATCAGTACCATCCAATCGTCATTTCTTGCCATTGTAAGAAGCTTTTGTCAAGGTGCTAAAAAAGTTCCTGTTATGAAAAATGAAGCAAATCTGTACGTGTGGCTGTGATAACCCAATGCCAAGCCCATTTGACGAACTCTGGAGTTCCGGCTTCGTCAGTGAAGTCAGTATGTTTCCAGACCTCATGTTTTTAATTACTCGTATATCTGGATTCTCTCAACTGATTTCAACCTGCTTTCACAGAAATAAGTTCAAGGGACAAAGATGTGCGACATTATAATTTCATAGAAGTCTACCCTCCATATTAAAAGATTTAAGAATTTTAGCAATGGCCCCTAATTTAATAGTCCACTGGGTATATAAACGTTCAACTTTCACACTTCTGATGCTGCCGAAACTTTTAACGAGAATGTTAGCACAACTTCACATCTTCACACACATCTTAAATGAGGCTGTGAGAAAATTTCCTGATGCCTCTGGAATAAATCCCATTACTTTTTATTACTCTATCTTTTTCCCTCAAACCGTTTGGGGAAAAACACACATTTTTCAATAAATTCGTCTGAACAGACCACTTTGCAAGGGAGAAAAAAGGATATCTGGAAGAATCGGGTTCGATTGAGGACCCGACTCAATGGTCTGAGGATAAAGTTGAACTCGGATCTCACTTGGCAATAAATAATAACATATCTGACGCTGTAGGATGAGTCAGGCTCCAGCAGGAGATGGATTCAGATGTGATAAGAGAAAGATTAATTTGATCTTATCGGACGCGGAGACTGGAATCCTGCAGGCGCAGGACTTCCGAAGAGGATGAAGAACGAATGGCATGAGGAATCAAAAAGGGTTTTGAAGCCTCGCGTAGAAGCAATGACGGGAGGACGGTACTCGTAGGAGTACTTTCAAACTACCAACTGTTGATCTGTTGAGAGGCTGAGGTCTGGAGCCCTCAGTTACTCAAAGATCTGCTGCGAGGATGCAGTCTCCAGAGGCAGAAAACTGATAAGGGAACTGAGACCCTTACCTCAAGATTTACATCTGCCATTCTAATAGGTACTTTGGGAAAATGCAGATATTGCGATTGGTCTGACACTTTTTTTTCCACATTCCGTTCGTCTGCAGTATCCATAGCAACCGGAAAACTCGACTCAGTGCACTCAGAATATTCAGGACATCAAATTGAAGTATTTTGGTCTTGAAAATATGCATCAATTTGATTCTGTGTGCATGTGTCCCGCATGTGATGCATTTCTGCCTCGTTCTAAATACCATACCCATTCTCCGCTGCCCCTGGGGAAGGGAGGAGAAGGGATAGGAATTCTAACCGAAGTAATGAATTTTGCTCGTCAGAACAATCCGTAGGTCGTCAATGGAAAGGGCACAAGTTTCGATCCATATACTTCCCTTGAATGTGTCATCTCCGAAATCCCCAGTTACAGCGGCAATGTGGGGAAAATGATGCGAATATTGAAATCCGCATTTAAAATATTTATTCATCTGATTTCTCACACTCCCCAGGGAAAGAAAATTTTCATTTTTTTCGGGTGACTGTTCGAAGGCCATGGAGAAGACTCAAACATTTTCATTTAAAGGCTCAAATAGAAATATGCGAAGGCGGATATCTTAATAGGGGAAGTGATTAAGATCGAGAGAAGGCACGGAATCACCTCTTCATTCAAGGCGATAGGTTACGAATACTCAGACGAACCTATTGTGGAAATATCATAGGCTTTTAAGCTTGGAAGCTTAGTCCTGCTTAATCCACTGACAACACGTATTGCACTATCAATACTAGAAACCAAATGAAAACATCATATGGAACTGGACTCGAAAAATGGAGGAAGCGATCACATTAGAATCCCTTTGAGACGCACGATCTACTCGCACGGGCCGGAGGGAAGGTGATAGGGCGAAAAGGGCATGCACTCTCAGGCGCTTGCGTGTAAATCCCTCAACAGTCAATGCATTGCCTGAGGGTTTATGAAGTGGCCCTTCTTCCACATGACGGAGGTTGACATGTGTCTCGACGATGCAAGACAACTCCCCCCTCTCGACTCGGCTAGAGACGCATTTCGGTTTTGCAGACTCCTTTCAGGCGACCTGGCATGGTCGGGAAGTGACTGATATGAATTGAGAATCCAGCTCATGCGTGAAAAAATAAATCGAAATGCGAAAATTGAGCAAAGTGTATAACATCGATTTACCAATTTCTCTGAGTGCACACATGCAGCTTTCCGTCTGGGTTGGGGTGCCAGTCTTCCACTTCCCTTCCAGTCCTCGTGGATGACGGATCCATAGTAGACAATAGGAGAGAGTGGCTGCTAACAGTCGCGTAGACAGGGCTGCAGATCGTACGCATGAAAGGCCGCATCTGGCATCCAACACTTCATACTCTCTTCCCGTCGCCACGCGACCCAGATGCGAAAACCATCGAGAACATTCTCTAGTTGTCCAGGACCTCTTATTTAGGCCTATGCAGTACCAATGACAGCTACTATTTATTTTTAAGTTGGATGGCTAGGACGCGGCAAAGAAGATAATTCTAGTGGTATAGGGGCCAGTGGAATCGTTGATCTGTACCTGAGTAGGTATTCCAGTTCTTGAGTTCCTCCGGCAGTACAAACAAGAACTGTCAGCTTACACAAATTGTGGATAAACTTATCCAGTCTTGAAAAAAGACTGGATAAGTTTAACCTGTCCTGATGAGTTCACCATGTCATCACCCATGAAAAGGAAAAACAATAAACTGAAAGCGGATAGATGTATTGTCTTTCCTCCAACCACTTTTGGTATGACCGAGACTTAATATCGCCGACCCTAGTTTTAACACGCAATCTCTGACTCAATCAAAGAAAAATCGCCGATTCTGATGGGTTGTGCAAAACTTAATACTAAAAACTTTTCTCTGCAAAGTATTGTGGAGGAAAGAGGACTGCGTCCTCTGCCCAAATCTGCACTCTTTTTTGGAGAAATCGCATCATTTTGGTGATGTCAGCAAGGGATGGCTCTTCTCGATGGGTATGGACGATGGTAATTGGTCAAATTTGGTATATCTCTGGGTATAATTGGCTAGAACAACTATAATTGGTTCTCCAAACGATATTCCAAGTAGTGATGAGATAAGAGCTTGGAGATACGCTCAAAAACAACACTTTCAGGTTTGTACAACCACTAGCCGATTCCATCGGTTTCCACCAACCTATCAGCCAGCCTTTGATTGAGTCAGAGACTGCGTGTTAAATAGAGAAAGATGCGCCATAGCACTAATGCCACGAAGTAGCGCTTTTGCCTCCCAAAGAGGAGTGCTGTCAATTTAGCGGGATTCATCTTAATACGCCAGTTGTTACAGTACCTTTCTAGTCCGTCGAGAGCAGTCTGTATTACTTTCTCGGCAGTACTGGGGCTGCGATGTGCGTACCAGATGGCCGTGTCATCCGCGAAATGGGAAGCCTGAATTTTTGTAGGAAGAGAATTAGGAAGGTCGTACACATAGAGTATGAAGAGAAGAGGAGAGAGAACGGAACCCTGAGGAACACCAGCTGTTAGGGGGCGTTTGTCCGACAGGGCTCCGTCATAGCGAACGTCATAGTGAACTGGTTCGGGTCTGCTATATTACTGCTAGTGGTGCACGTTACCAAGATAGGTAAGTGATCGCTACCGAAGTCTGGCCCTACTTCGAATTTCTCAAACAGAGGGTGGAATTGGGGATTACACAGAGCAAGGTCGATTCTGTGTGGCGCTCCTTGTCCTGGTGGGAAGTGGGTGGGCTCGGGAGAGTTGAGTAGGGTACACTGGCTGTCCAAAATAAAGAAGAGAGTTTCTCCATGCTGATTGGCAAGGGTTCCTGTAAGTGAGGGGTGGTGAGCGTTAAGATCTCCTGTGATGAGGGTTGGGCTGCCGGCAGACAAAAGTTCAAGATCATCGTTAGATAAGGGCTTGCTGGGGGAGGCAAAGACGTGATAAATGTGGAGCGTTTGTTGAGGAGTTTTGACTTTCACACCTATAATCTCGGAAGAGGCTGTCGAGTTGGAAAGGAGGAGAGAAGAATCGAATGAGGCTTGTATGTAGACTGCTGAGCCATGGTGCCCTTCATTACTACTTAATTTTACAAAATGAGAGTAGTAGTTCTTAATTTTTGGGGCAGTCGGCATCCTAAGCTCGCTAAGACAGATAATGCTTGGTTTTATGGTATCAATTAAATGAAGTAATTCAGCGCGTTTGGGGCGAAAGCCGTTAACGTTTGCATGCATCACGATCATCGGAAGGTTCACCATTAAGATGTAACACTAAGGAGGGCTTGGGGAGGACAGGGGTGTGGAAGTGGAATTTGGGGAACTCCCCTGATGGCCGCGCACAGGTTGTTAAGAGTGTCCATCATTTGCCTTTGGAGCTCTATTAGGTGAAAGAGCGTTGTTTCTATGCTTGCGTGCGTAGTTACTGTAGGAGGCCTTTTCGTTGGACTTGGGAGGTGGGAACCGGGTTAGGACGTGGCTTGTGATGGATGATCGGCGGGGGCCAAGCGACTGTAGGGGCCTTATCGGAAGAGGAGTCAGAGGTGAAGTTACAAGGGGGGAATTATCCTGTCTAGGAATGACGGTTTCCCCGTCGGGCGGCTGCGACGATCCTTTGAGGATGTCTGCGTATGTTTTGCCTAACTTAGAGTCTGGGACAATTCCAGCTGCAAGGGCAAGTCGGACTTTCTCCCTCGTTGGACAAGTGTAGGAGTCAGAACGATGGCTTCCTCCGCAATTAGAACACTGGGGAGGAAGGGTCCTGGCATTGCACTCGCGCGGAGTGTGGTCTCCCAAGCAATACGTGTAGACGCAATGCTGAACGCCTCTACAATCCTGCGCAGTGTGGCCATATTTCCCGCACTTGAAGCACTGAATGATTTTCGGCCTTTGTTCGAATCGTCCTACTGGGAAAGATAAGGAGCCGCATCTGAAGCGACCTTCCTGGAGGAGAGTTTCAACTGCAAGGTTTTCTACAATGGTTATCGTTACGCAGGTCGTGGGCGCGCCATCTCTAGCTCTTCTAATTCTGTTGCTTCCTTTGATCACTAGGCCATGTTCGGCAAGGGCTAGGACGAAGTCTGTCAGAGGGATGTCTAGATCGACACCTTTAAAGACTATCCTACTCAAGGCCGATTTGTCTCTGGGTGCTAGAGCTTTTCCCAACTCGGCAGGCCATAGGCGAGCCAACTCGTCTGCTGTCTCTGTCGAGTTGAGTTCGAGCACGAAGCCTTTGCTGGTCTTCCTGACATCAAAAATTTTTTCCTCATTGAACTTAGCGTTGACGGCTCTCATGAAGGAGAGCTTGTTTGCGAGCTCTGGGGGCACATTTTCCACGAACATTGGGTAGTTGAGCTTAGGAAGACTGAAGGGATTAGCTACTCGCGTGGAAGAAAGGGCTTTCTTACTACGCCGATTCAGAACAAAGGTGAAGCCATCAGAGGATTTGGGTGACTGAGGATTTTCATGATGACATACAGGGTTCGTTGGTGGTGGTGCTGGGCATGAAGTCGAGGGCTCGATGTGTAGTAGAACTGGAATTGGCGGTGGGGTTGGTGGCCTGTCAGTAGGTGGGGTGGTAGCTTGCTTCTTGGGCCTCCGTGTGCCCGGAGCCATGCTGGAACACACTGCGGATCAAAACAGACAAGGAAAACAAGTGATATAGAGCACTTACAATGGAGAAAGAAGTACGGGACAGCTGTCTCCTGGCGAAGTGATCCTCCCCAACTTTCTCCGTTCTACGGCCTACTGTTAGTGAAGACAAGCTTCTTTTGGTCTAAGATTCAGGAATCTGTCTCAAATATGGAAATAATGAATGAGGAAGCGTCCGCGTTTATTACTACCTATAATGAGGCAAGACAAAACACAGGACGAGATGACATAACATATCTGTGAGGGAGATTCTCGGGAGAGAAGGAGGGCTACTCTATGTGCTGTGGAAACGGTAGCACCACTGCTCCATCTAGTGGTCTAAAAGGGAACTTTACATTGCACAAATAACCCTCTCAAATGGTGTTTCACTCTCATCTATACTTTTTCTTCTGTTTAACCCTGAAAAGATTAAAACCTGAACTTTGGTCGCTAACATCCGATTTCTATAAATAATTATCTCATTGGGGATAAATATGCAGCCTCAAAAAGAATATGCGATGGTGGTTCAAGTCATTCGTGGATTTTATTTTTTGGAGCATTTATTTGCAATGCAGTAATTTTCCAACTCTGGCTACTTCTGCGCACAATTGCCCTTTACAGCGCAGCATATTTCTCAACGATGTACAAGGGTCTTAATAGCGTAGAAAGACCTGTCTCGCTGATTGAGTCCATTTTAGGACGCGCTCCTTCAGCTTTGCCAGATTCAAATCACTGCCCTCCCAGGTCTTCCTTAACTCTTTCGCTGCCAAGCCATTTTTTGGAGGTCGTTCCACAGAGGCCAAAGTAATCCTCCTAATTCTGATGTGCATGGCACAAACGATTCCGCGAAAGGTGGGGATCCACTGGAGATGATGAACGCATGGGACGGCAATCGACAAGCCGTAATGAGGAAACTTTGAGCTTGTCCGCAATGACTGCCGCCAATCAAACGGTACCTATGTCGTACCTTCTATTTCTAACCAATCTTGGAGTGCCATAGCTCCCACATACTTCGTATTCATTGGACCTCGAACCTTGCGACTTCAGGATGATTCCAAAAATGAGGTGCCTTCGATGTATGGCTGCCGCTTCGACGACACAGGCGCTTGCCAATCAACTTGCGACCAACGCGTTGAATAAATTTCCCAAGAATGGGTTACAGTCTGTTTTAAGCTTTTTACAAACGAAAGGAAATGTGTGTTGCAAGTCAGGTTGAACTAGAGGGTTGACGAAAAAATTAAGTAACTTGAACACTTTTTTGCAAATAAATTCTTCAGCGAATTGACTTGAAAATATAAGTATATCTTGTTGAAGAGGTTCTTCAAGAGCTGTTGAAGTATATGCAACTTTGCCCATCTACTCATGAGTTACGACAGATTTAATCGAATTGGTCAAATTTTCTGAGTGGACAGGCATGTGACTGCCAATGGTGAGGTACGAATCCGCATTTGATTTTTGCCTAATGAATCAGTTCCTCTGGACGGATCCTCGCGAAAAATTAAGTGAACGTTGTCAAAAATATGTACTCAACCATAAAAAAGTTCATGAATCTGCATGCATTTTCAGGGATCCTCATGCAATTTGGATTCGTGCCTCGCAATGGCAGTCGCACGCCTGATTACTCCTTTCTTTACCATTTCAACAAAATATGCCATAACTCATGAATGGGTACCCATAAATTCATATAATTTCAAGAGCTCTAGGAAAAAAGTAGGCGACGATCCATTAAATTTTCAGGCTAATCAAGTACAAGGTATGGATTCCATAGAAAATTTTGAAGTTGCTTTCTTTTCTTGTCATCCATGTATTTCGAAAGGGATCATTCTGAAACAGAGCGTCTGCACATAGTTTGCTCATATGAAAACCGATTCTGAAGCTTTTTGATATGTCCACGGACATACTACATATGAAGACTCCCATGATATGCCCTATACGCAGAAATGAGGAAGAAGTAATTTCCATTTCACCCTGATACGTAGACATGCTTATATAGAATACATTGTAATAAAATGAGTCAAGAAACACCGCCAATATGATTTAAAATTGACCTTTTCAGGAGGGGACGATAAAATTCCAAAGTTGAAAGGAAGAGGTCAATAGATTACATCACGTAAAGCAATGCAAACCACCCGCCGGCGGGTCGTATGATCCACTAGAAAGGACCTGTACGAGCCGCCGGCGGCTCGTATGCCCCAGAAGAGAAGACGTACGACCCGCCGGCCGAGTCGTATGGCCTAGGAGGAGAGAGCCCTTACGACCCGCCGGCGGGTCGTATGGCAGCGAAAGTGTTAAGGGGCCCAAACAGATGGAAATCGCTCGAAGCTTAATCGGGGTTGTAGGGCGGGTGTGTGAGAAACTCCAAAACGAGACTGGCCAGTTTTGCCGTGGTTTCATGGGCCGTGTTTGGTCAAGTGCAGAAAGAGCTCTCCACGAGAGAGTAGGCCTGGCCGTTTTTTGCGAATGGCTGCCAGTACAGCTTGCAGGACCTTGTAGTAGTAGGCAACGTTGATGGAAGAGCCTTTGGGCAAACCCCCCCCCCCCCACCTGAATAACCTCGGAATGATCTCAGAATGCCGAAGCCATGATCTTGCCCCACCCATGGTCGTACAGCACATTTTTGTGTCCAGCTTTAAAATGTGAATACCACTTAAACACGGCCGATCTTGGGAGTGTTCTTCAACAAACTGGGCTCTATTTCACTTGTGAATCTCACTTGGTTTCAGGCCTTCATAAGCCAAAAACTTGATTACAATTCTCTGTTCAAGAACTAAGTTAAATGACTTCTCCGCCATTTCGTCTATCAGACGACGCATAATGTCTACAACAGTGTTTATCGCAGAACTTAGTTTCTTGAGATTCCCACTATCAATCCATATGCATGACTAGCGATTTTCTGAATGGTTGAAGTCTCTAAAAGAAAAAGTCCGCAAATGACTTGAACCACCCTCGTATTTATTCCTTTTCTTGATTATATATTTGAAAATTTTTCTGAGATAGTTGGTAATTGGTCTGATTCGCAAGGACCCTATTTTCAATCGTTGAAGATAGTCGTTCGAGGGTTCTATGAAAGTGAGAAACTGCCTCATCTTCATGGTGGGTCATGAGTCCCATGTCGTTTAGAACATATGCACATATTATTGATGCTGAGCGCGACGCTGAGCTGATGAGGGACCCATGTCGAGTAAACCTTCCAATAGCCAAGGTCGTTCAGATGGTTGCCGATGGCCATATGGGTGACTCCAAGTGTAGTCGCCAATTCGCAAGTGGTGGAGTTTGGCTTCGCATTGAGGGCGTTCCGCAGGGCTTCGTCATCGACTGTAGATGGATGCTCTGAGCGTGGTCGATCTCTGAAGGTCGTGCCGCCAGATTCGAAGCACTTCAACCATCGAGACACCGTGGAATAGTGAACGACGTTGCCCTTGAATGCAGCGCAGATGTTGTCCGCAGTGGCTCTTGCAGAGTGTCCTTAGAGGAACTCGTAGTAGACGATGGGGCGAAGAGTTGCTTGTTCGATCGGAGCCATGGTTGCCAACTGATGGCAGAAGCCGCCTTATATACCCCGAGGGCAGAAGCTTCTAGAACATTCCAGTATATACAAATGCAAAGCCCCACCCATCATTCCTTTGAAAATTTGTATAAATAGTTTTAGAAAGTGTTGCAAGACTTTCTTTCCAACCCAATGCATAAGCTGAGCTGCCTGTAATTATCAGATGTAATGAACTCAAAAACAGAATGGGCTAAAGCCCTAGGAGATGCCATCACAACCCAGTCAAAAATTCTAGTTGGAACCAGCCTGGATATTCAATGGTTCTTGTTGGACTGAGCACAAAGTTGCTGGTTTTTGATGGTTCTTATTTCCAACTAAAGACTGAAGCAGTTTCAATAGTTTGGAACCACTTCACCATAGGGCCATTGTGGAGTCTCCAACTGTGAGGTAGTGCCAAGATGAGACCTCAGGAGGTAATTTCAACAAGTTGTTAGGGTGTTGGACCCATGGAGGGTAATTGTGATGCATCAGGCTGATGCATACATCAAGTTGTTGCATGGTGAGCATCCTGATTACCCTCCATGGATAAAATTAACTTACAACTTTGCTGCACATCACTTATTTTTCAGCCACTTTTCACAAGTAAAATACCATCTAGGAAACAGTTTTGGGAGGTTAGTATGACCCCATAACTGAAATAAAATTGGATTAATTGGAAAGTTTTCTCTGTAAACCTTTTCACTGTGGCAATAGAATAAACTTGATAGTTAGTGCAGTTAACAAGTACACACAAGCTCAAATTTTGAGCCTCCAGCATGGTAATCAAGTATCCCTGAGCAAGAGAAAAAAAAGCACTGGAGCAACAACAAACAATAGACACCACTGGAGTAGCTGTCATTTGTTGCAAAACTCAGCAGTGAAAGGGTTAATATTAATCCCACACACTTGAAACTTTAATCTATTTCATGGTATGCAAGTGCTAGCTTGTGTACCAAATTTCACCAATATCACTCAACTCCTTCATGATCATGCTTTTTTGTGATGAGACATAATGATATGCAATGTTATTTTTTCCATTTTTGAACTTGTAAGAAAGAGGCTGTATTTGATAGTTCTCTTAAAACCCTTAATTATTTTAAACCACAGTGATGGCAACATCACAGGTCAGACAAAAGGAAACAAAGTCAAATGGGTGGCAGCAAGCATTGCAAAAGTTAATCAGTGATATACTTCAGTGATATATTTTAATAAAAATCCCTTAACATAGGGAAATACAATGAAACCTCACAAGCTGTGGTATTATCACCTTTAATAGTGTAATCACAGTATATTAATGTGCTCCTGTGTGATATAACACTGGTTTGCTTATGTCAGGTCAATTGTCTGACAAAAGGACAAATATGGGTAGGCATCAGGGTAAAAATTGTTCAACAAATACCACATGCTTAATAGGAATATTTTTAAAGAGTAAGCTCAGGGAAGGGAGTCAATGTCAATTGCAAAAGCAGATGTTAAAACAATCCTGCAAAAAAGGGTAGGTATATCAATTTATACAAATGATGCATATTGTTGCTGTAGCTATTCAACTTATAAATAGCACTGTATGCTACTCCAGAACTGATATTGTTGCAATTTCCAATGTCTTCACAAAAACAGTTTCTCATATAACAGCAAAGAACAACAACCATTAGCAGGAGTAGGTGTACTCCAGTGGCATTGTTGTTCCCCATTCTTAAGTGTGGTTCCAACAAATCAACCACGTGCACATTATATGCTGTTGGAAAGCAGTTTTGTTCCAGAAATTCTGTCATTAAAGACCTCAATGAGATTAGCCTGTCCACCATGACCTACCTGTGTAAGACTTAACTGTGGTTCAACACATCCTGATTGCATTGGACACAATGCAAACCAAGCAACTCAATTGCCATGAAAGATTAAACTAATCCAGCTAAATAAACAAAAGAGGGCCTCTGAACCTACTCTCGCATACTCTCTTGCAATTATAAACTGATATCTAAACATAATGCAGTCTTATAAAAATTACATAGCTCAAAAATTGTTTCTTTGATGATGGAGCATTTTCCCTGAAAATAAAAGTTTTATTATTGAATAATAAATCGGCAACAAAAATCTATCCATGGCAACAAGTCAGTCTTCAAAGAAGCTTTGAAGTGAAGCCATTCATAAAATGGCAGTGGGAAATGCTGGAACCATCTTTAGTATTCACCAGGATGACAAAAATTGTTGGACTAGATCCATGAAGTATTCAGCACTTATGGTATTCTTGAGAAAAAAAAATTAACAGACTGATCCCAAGCTTGCAAGATGTTGTGCACCACAGAATGTATAGCTGAAAATCTGCTGAGTTGCATACATTTGGGCATTTGTGAAAATGACAGCTACTTTCAGAACCTGTTATGAGTTGTACTTATGATACAAATGTATTGAATAGAACTAATTCCTTACATGAACTGGCATTTCCAAATCACATCTGTTTGCAAGTAAAAAAATGCTTTACATGGCAATGGAATTACCCAGTATATCATGACAGGCTTTCAGTGGATCAGATGAGAAGTAAAAATGAATCTCATATACCATACCCAAATAGTAAATTCCAGAAGTTCAACCAAGCTGGGACATCCTAACTTCAATCACAATTGAGCTTATTCTATTATTGGCTCTGTTCAGTGTTGGACATGACATCTGGATTAATATGTTTTATAAATGTATTAAACTATATTACAAATGACAAATCAAAACAAAAATGCTGCAACAATTAGTCTTAGGCAGTGACCGGAAATGCCACCAGCCAATGTCTTGCACACTTTCTTTTGCTAGGCATGTATCTGTGTGTAAATATAAGTGTCAGATTTGGCACTTCATGAAACCTCAAGTGAAAGTCACTTGCTCAAAATGGTCACATTTCCATCATATAGGGGAAGCTATTAATTTAGTATTGGCTTTCAAAACTAATTTCAGCATAAGTTGTTTCAAATCATATGGTCATTATAATTTTGGCAGTGCTCCTCTATCCTCTTGGTTTTCCTGCCAAATTTAAGCAGGAGACTTTTGATTTCAGCATCAGCAGTTCCAATTTAAGCAGCCCAAGAAATCTTCTGTTTTTGGTAATTAACATGTGTATGCAAAGAAGGAAGGGAAAGAGCAAATGTTTCCACATATGAGTTGCTTTCTGAGAACATTATCTACAGATAACACGGTCTGGTGTTTATCAACACAAATGCATAGGATATTTTAAACTAAGAATAATTTTTTTACTAATCAAAGAAATGTGAATGGACATTTAAGCAAATATAGCCATTGATACACTCTCTCCCTTGGCATCTAACCAAGTTTGTGCATGGTTTCACCATGCAAAAGGATTTCTTATGGGTTATGTGCCCAACTGCTGCCTCTCCTATCTCAAGCAGCTTCTCTGTCCAGCTTCACTACAAGCATTATCCTAGTCATTGTCATCTGTCTAGTCAAGTTCTGTCTCGAATTCAGAAAGGTGCCTTGAATGCAGAGCGGGTCTGTCCTGTCAGATTCAAGCAAGTAAAATATGCTAGCAGAAACTTCATGCAAATGCTAGGCATTTGCAATGGCATTACTCGAGTACTAATGGAGTAATGTAATTGCCACTGCCAAAATTGAAACAGTGGATGCTGAAATAGAACAGGAAAACCGAGAGAGAGGTGTGCTGCCAAAATTGGAACAATTGCTGTTGAGTTTGAAAAGACTTATGACAAAATTCTTTGGGAAAACCTATATGAAGTTCAGTATAAGGATAAAATGAAAGCCTGAAATTAGTGTAAGTCATCCCATGATTATAGTTCTAGAAAAAAGTAATACTATTTTGCATCCACATCCAATATTGCTTCTGGGAATGCCAAGTTCACAGCTGGCTTGGCATGTTGACTTTCAAGGAATCTGTGTGTAAGCACACAGATTCCTTGAAAGTCAACATGTCAAGATTTCACACCATCTCCACAACTTTCTCCTCCACTGAAGGTCGACCTTGATGAGGTTGTCAATGGATTAAACAACCAGTTTCAGCAAAACGATTATGCCACTCAATAATCGTTAACTTGCTTGGGGCAACCTTCTGATAATTTGTCTTAAAACAACCCTGCACTGTAGTCACTGAATGAGTTTCATGGTATGATAAGCAACAGAATGCATGTTCATTTTCACTAAACTCCACCATTAGCAATCTTGTGACTGGGGCGCCAACTGTGTACAAGAACTTAACTATAAAAACACATGCAAAAATGTGGAGTATGACATCATGTAATAATGTAGGTTACATCTGTGAAAAGAGTTTCAATCACAATTTATCAAAAAATGAGATCATCTGCTAATTTATGTATATAGTGAAAATGACAAATTTTTTCCTTTTTAAAACCAATATTCTCATTCATTCATGCCTTCAGGGACAAGAGATTATGAGCTTTTGTATAGAATATAATATTCACAAATTATGTTCTAATGGTTATGTTCTATGGATTATTTTCTATGAAATTTCTCAAAATTTGAGAAATTTCCCCCAAGAATCTTTGGACCACTTGGCATGGACAGATCCTATTCTCAGTCTTATGCAGGGCGTATGAGAAGTGAAAGTTTTTTTGAGTCCTTTAAGAAAGCTTTAAGGGAATTATTCCCCTGGCTTAACATGGATTATGTAAACTATTACACCTACCTGAGGCATTCCTGTGACAAAAGCCTTCAATGGACTGAAGATCATCCACTAATGCAGAAGCATCCTTGATGATGGTGTCATCAATATCTACAAAAGATTTACCAATGATCAACCATTCTCTACTCAACAGACTGTTGTAAACTGTAAAAAGTGGCACTAAGATCATTGGGGTCTCCTGTGCCAAGTAAATCCATTGCATTCTGTTTGAGCAAGTAACTTTGTCTCAAATGAAACAATTAGAGAAATGTTGAAATCCCTCATGTTCCTTCAGAAGAGATTAAGCCTGATAAAAACTGGCTTTGGTGCTATGACATGTCACTCTCAGAATAGATGATTCGGTAGAGAAGAGGAGCTAAATTAAGGGGTCAAATAAGACATACTGCCATGTTTTGGAACTGATGAAGATGAAGTATGCTGATAATAGGTAGCTGCCCAATGTAATGCATCCATTTCAGATGTAAATACTGGCTTCATCTCCATTGTACAATTCTCCAAAAGTACCTGAAGAGAACAAGTTTCATTTTAAACAGCCAAACAAAAGAATAGTAAATCTTGAAAGGACTCTTTCCTGTACATGAGTAAAAGTCAACAGATGATAAAACAGCTTTCTCACCTGAACTGCTTGCATAACCCCATGGCGATAAGTCATCCCACTCTTCTCATGGAAGCACTTGTTGAAAGTCTTCAAAAAAGGCAAAATGTTTTGCTCTTGAACCTGCAATTCATCAAATAAAAACTTAAATGCATGAAGCAGTATTAACAAATTTATACATTTTCAAGCAAAAAACATCAACTCAGGATTAGTCCTATCCTTATACAGTTAATCCCACTGAGAAGTGGTAGAATCCAGAATAAAGGATTCACTGCTTGATGACATATAATCCTTAGCCAGACATTATGGCTGGGTGAACATATGTTGTGAAGTGATAAAACAAAACACCTGTTTCAGTTTGTGACTGCAAAACTGTGTCTATTCCTCTGACTGGGTAGATTTTCCAGTGCCCATTCACAACTGGCCCCCTCATTCAATTCATATTAATGAAAATATTCAAATGCTCAAATCAACTGGCCAAACAATGCTATTCAGTGAGTGTTCCCTAACTTGGCTTATGTTGTAGGTGCTGTTTTTCACCAGTTGTACTTTAAAAGTAGGTAACTTAAACTTTTAACAATGGAAAATAGCAATAAAGATCATAAAGACAGTTCTCTATTTTATACAGAAGCATGAGTTTTTTTATTCAGATAAGGGTCAACTTTTCTCCTGTCCATCCCCAGTATACACTTACACAAAACAAATGGCAAAATTACTTATTCCACTTTTACTCAAGTGAGGTACTAAGTCCTTTAGCAGGAAGAAAATGTGTACTCTCTGATGCCTGCCCTACATGAAGATTTCTATAGGTATAAAAAAATTAGCACTCATTGCTGAGCTACTGTCTCTTTTGAAGGATGATTATCAGAAGGATGAAATGTTAGTTCGGAAATGTGAATCACTCAAAAAACAAGACATTTTCCTCACACCTCATTATCCCCTATGCCTGATGCACTCATCCCAATTTAATCCTTTAACTGCTGACTTTCTGAGTCAATAAAACTTTGTCAATGCTGAGTTTTCTCCCTACTTCTGGACTGCTCAATGAAATTTTGTGATTAATGTATTTAAATTTTCAGATTCTAAATCATTTAAATTTCAATGCAATATTAAATTTTCTAATGTTTTTATCGATAAAATGTGCATTTGTGTTTCCCGAGTCTTGTCAAACCCGCAGGGGTCAAGTGTTACATGTCTTCCTACTTGAACATGGTCGAGGTGGAGTTGAGCACTTGATGGTGATTCCCACTTAATATAGTTGAGAAAAAAAATCCCAAAATTCAGGATTTCAGAAAAACATGATTTATCTTATTTGGCTAACAAAAGCTTTGAGAGATCTGTCATTCTATAGAGTAAGCATACCTGTACTTAAGAGTCAAAGAAAAGTAATTGAAGGTCAAAGTTGACCAAAAAAGGCTAAATTTGTAACTTTAAGTACACAGCTGAATTTTGAAGCAATGTAAAAACAAAATACTTGTATTTTTGGACTAGCCTCATAGAGAATGAAAGACACTCCAAAGCTGGTCAAGCTACATGCATTTTCACAGTGAATTTTTAGGCTTGAAAAGGCAAAGTAAAAAAATGTTTGACTTAACCCCTTCTAAGATTGACAGTGTCAAAAAAGTATATACAGTAATAGCTCGCAATACGCTCGAGATGTGTTCCTGAAAAACTGAGTGCATAATGAGTGGATTGGGAGGTAGATACCTTGACATGCACTGTTTCTCAACACACTTCTTTTGGTTTTATGCTCATTATACATTATGACTCTACTCTACCTCCCAATCTGCTTGCTATACGCTCGGTTTTTCAGGAACGTATCCCAAGTGTATTGCAAGGTATTACTGTATAATAGATGATGCTCAACTAGGATCCTGTTCCATCACTCTATGAGTCACATAAGTGTTTAGAGACCTCTGTTAGATCACAGGGATGGCCAATGTGAGTATAGTGACCCATTGGTCAACAAATGAATCAATCTACTATAAGAACAACTTGCATATGAGAACAAGATTTTGTTCCACACTCATTCATAGAGCCTGTGTCTAGGACAATGAGTAATAAGAAGTAGGCTAAACATGGATTTTAACATATTAAGGACTGAAGAAAAACAGAACCTGGGATATGCGTCTGTCTCCAAACCAAAAGACCCACTGGTGTCCAACCTTCAGCCGGTCCCCTCCCCTCTCTTCCTTACCAAGTGTAAGGGCTGTGAGGAGAAAAAGGAAGAGATGTGCATGCATTTCTTTCCACCATGTGAGGCATGGTAGGCTCACTCATATACAAGAAAGTCGTTCCATCTCAAATATCTCAAGGGGAATAGGAGATTGTCTGATTGATTTGAATGAAATAATAAGAATGAATGCCCCCACTGATATATTTCAGCAGAATGCCTGGCATGATCCACACACATCAGCAGAGGTTAATGCCTTTATGTCACTAACAGTGGGAACACTGTGTCCCATCAGATGGGAGTCCTTCATACCTTTTTCCCAGACTTTCTTGAAATTTATTGCAGCCAATCAAGGCTCCAGGAACCAAACTTTTACCAGATTGTTCTACCAGGAATGAAGTCATACATCTTCTGAAGGATATGTCACAGACCAGAAATTGTGTTTTTTCATGAAGAACTCTATGCCAAAATAATGAAAAGACACAAAGGCACTGTGCTATGCTGTCATGCAATTTAGACTAGAGAAATACCTTCATTCTTCTCCTCATTTGAAAAAACTCAGGATTAGAAACTGTTCTAGGCATCCTCATCTCCATCCAATAATGATCATGCATCTCTCTTCCATTGCAAAAGGCATCCATTGAACTGGTGCAAAGTGCAGCAAGAAGTCACAAAATGAAACTCTTCTGAATGCATTATTTAATAGCTCAGACAGTTGATGTTTTCTATTCCATCAATGCAGCATGTTGGAGCAGTTCATGACTCGTGGTCAATTATGAATGTTTGGGGAGCAAAAAGTTAGAGAGAACATTCAGCCTCTTGACATTACTCCATGGAATAGCATCAGCAAGACTTAGATAAGGAAGATGATGAATCATTGATGAGGCTTGTTGGGAGCTCAATGCCATAGGACAAAAGTTCATTCTGCATTGTTATGCTATGATATTGTCAACTTCTTCATCATGACATCCATTAATCCATATTTTATATTGAAAGGAAGACCTCAATGGTGTACTGCCAGGATTTTGTAATTTTTTATTTAACCCCCAGGGTCAGTGGTTTTGCACTGTAACATACATGTAGATGCTCTGGAAAGGTAGTTTCATTCTGAAAGCACAATGGTCATTTGATTGGTGCTCTTATCAAGCTGCAGAAACAGGAGCAGCTTGATGTTATAAGTGACTACAGAAACAAAATATATTGTTAAGAAATAATTTGTGGTTCAAAAGGTTAACCATGTGCATGATGGCATGCTATAAAGCCTTGCTACACCTAATCACAGGATCTCAAGGAGTACCTTTCAGCAAATTCTCCACATAATGCATCTTCATAACTTTTCATACAGTGGTTTATATCACACAATAGCAAGGGGGGGTCCACTTGATAAGGGAGGTTGAGAAATGCTGTTTCTGATGGATAATAAATACACTGTTTTAGGTTTGAATTTTTATCCCTCAAAGGAGCACAATCAATTGCAGGTAATGACACCTGGCACATAGGTGGTTTTTTCTTGGATCATCTGATGCAACAGATCTTTGGGAAGTAATGCTCTCTGTTCCTCAGCAACCCAGGGGGTTACTAATTCACTATAAGAATGGTTCATGTGACAGTTTGGCCAAGTGGCTCATGACTTCACCTGACTCTGAAAGATGAGCTTATCTTCCAGACAGCTAAAAGTCCACCCCACAATGCAATTCAACACCAATATCAAACCTTCGGAGAAACAATTTAGCCCAAGCAATTACTCTGGAGCTTTAGTACCCCAGTTGGACCTTCACTAATGGGTTTACTCAACATCCCAAACCTACAGGTGGAAGTGCTATACGTTCTCCCTTCCGTAGTACACTCAAGATTTACGCCTGAGTTGGTTAGCTTCAAACCTAAGTTCATCGCCACAGGAGCCAAGATGTTACCAACTGAACCAATCAAATGCCACCTTAAACCGTCACGAATCGTAAGCGACCAATGACATGACCCCTTACTATTTTTCTCAACCAAGGACTACGCTTCGAGATGGGCTTGCAATAGGCTACCCTAAGGCAACAAACCTGGCCACCATCTGGAAGACCGAAGCTTTCCCCATACAACGAAGGATGGCTCCGACATGACTGAAGATTTGAACGTCAAAAACTGTACAGGCTAACTGTATACTGCAGAGGGGGCAGAGAACTGCCAAAGGCCCAAACGATCGCACGTGCGACCAGGTTCCATCCACGCGAGAAGCGAGCAGTAGTGTGCGTGCGACTGTCAACTGTGAAGGCCAAGTACAGGCTAAGAAGCGGCGGGCAGCAAGAGGAAAAGGAAGTGGATATCTTTGCGGCAGTGTTGCCAGATTACTCGTGGTGCGCACTTCCAGTATGTTCTCCAATTTTCTGATTATTGTGAGCGCTTTGCGGAAACCTTCAAATTCATAATTTATAGTAGAGGTGTATCCCTTGTCTCCCAGGAGAAACACATCTGCGAGGATTATGGATATCCCTTCGAAAACAAGTTAACAGCGTACTACTCCGTTGTGAGCAGGAGCTCACAACGGAATATTAGTCCAAACGATCCTTCAACTCCATGTAGTGCAAGCACTCATTTGCACGACTATTGGATGTCGAATGACCTGCATGGCCCGATTTGACCCTGATCCACTTTGTGTGGTATTTGAAGGCCGTGATGTTTGCCGCTCCACCAGGCGACGTTCCAGAATTTCAAGCAAGACTCGGCGAGATGCCGCGCCATTTCCATTGGAATACTGAAGCTCGTTCTCAGGGACTGGTAAACTCGGACAGTCCGGGAGGCGATTCCGCAGCTCTCCCGCATTATTTCCCGTCAGGGCACTTGGATTGCTTGAAGTTGTAGAGTCGCGCTTCTCTGTAATCCGGCGGTGTTGAAATTGCGATCCAGTTTATATTTTTATGCTGCCCAATAAAACGTCCTCATAATTTACTTTTTTATATTTAGCTCATTTACCGGCAATCATATAAATAATCCCGATGAACAAGTTTTGATTGCAGATATAGAAACGTCAACTCAAAACTAGCATTAGATATTCCCAAGTAGCGCAAAAGTAGTGGGCCATAAACGGCCCAGGCGCTACATTGGCGATTTCTGCCTGGGGCGGGAACGTGGCGGCAAGTTGGACATGCAGTTGCTGGCCCGCTACCTATTGTAGGTAGGTATGGTGGAGGGCCACCAGCTCAGAGAGATCTGGTGGCCCTCCACCAGTTCAAGTGACTTTTGTGTCACACTGAAGCTTATACAACAGTTTTGTTCTGCTGCTTCCCTTCCAATTCTGTCTGATTTGGCTTGACCAACCCAAGAAAGGCGTTGACCGTCACCTGTCTTCGGGCCAAATGACATTTGTTGTTGATAAAAAATGAAGTGGAAGGAGAGTTTTCCAGCCTTTCTGACGTAACAAAATTGTCCAAAACGAGGTTCACGAAGCAAGCGAAATGGAGTGTTGCAGGAGAAATGAACGACCATCTCACGTCAAGTGATGCAGGCTTAGTGGACCTCTTATTTAGTCTAAGTTTAGTATCCTTACAATGCAGAAAAATTAAGTTGGAGGGAGGTTTCGGAAAACATTTTAATACCATTTTTGTCCCAATTACTCTGAAACTGCCCATTGAGATGTTAAGATGTTTAGGTATTTAAATGCGTACCTGCTGAACTCACCTAAAATTGGGAAAATTCCTATACTGCAAAGAATTTCT
Organism: Darwinula stevensoni; assembly: GCA_905338385.1. Classification (NCBI taxonomy): domain Eukaryota; kingdom Metazoa; phylum Arthropoda; class Ostracoda; order Podocopida; family Darwinulidae; genus Darwinula; species Darwinula stevensoni. The sequence goes on from CAJPEV010000069.1 coordinate 29,371, forward strand.
TACCTTGTATATAAATGGAAAAAGGTGAGAGAAAAGAGAGAGTGCTTCTCGAAAATACAACCGGTAACAAAGTAGATCCTCGAATTGATGTGTTTACATGAGCTCTGATCTCAAGTACAGTACTAGCAGTTTTGGTGACTGCCAGAGGTCACCTTAAAAAGTTTGGCGACCATTACTGTAAGCGGAAGCCATCGTGGGTACCTCTACACACAAATGGTAATTTTTTGCATAGGATTGTCTCAATTCCCCGTCGATGCGTGACTTCTAGGGCACACCGTATATACAGAGTGCAAGAGGCGCGAGGCCTACTTCACCTTCCGGTAGTCATGCGCAGCATATATCTACATGCAAGCTGCTAATAAAGTTTCATCACATGAGCACATCGCTCATCTATATAAACAGGGTTTTGGGGACACAATTAATATTGTGGGGGGAAAATCGGTACCACTCCCTGAGAACGTAGCTGTAGTTCCGACATAGCGTCGGAAATCGAATATAGTCCTATTGCAAATATGTAGGACCTTTATGGAGTACAAGGTCAAGATTCATTCATTGACCCAATAATGGGGGGGTCTCAAAATTACAAAAGTAAGTAGGAAGGGATGGGAACGCCGTTCAAAGGAGAGAGACTAATGCTTCCATACTTATCGCGTTACATTAAAAAATGACTGTTATACAATAAGCAAGCCCTTGCATTTAATGCCAATCAAGGTTATGAAGATGACGGGAGGGGGGGAAAGATCTGGCAGAAGAGGAGGGGTATCTCTTACTATGCTTACCGAAGGTCACTATAGTAAGAGATATTCCCGGTATTGAGTCCTAATTCAAGGAAAGCACGAGGCAATCGTACGAGTGACAGCGTGATATATCAATATTTTTGGAATGCACTCGTTCAGTTCGTTGAGGTCATCTTTGCACCGGTCTGTAGCTCCCTGGGAACGACCGTTTTGTCGTGGTGGAAAAAATGGAAGCGGAGGAGGTCCGGGAGTTCCCGTCCACTGCGCACCATCATCTGCATGGTGGGGAAGGGGAGAGACTCGAGAGTGGGTCATCCGCAGATCACGGAGGATATCAACGATGACTGGTGCTCTAGCGTGTGAGAACGCTGACCAAGTGACCAGTGGCCGGTGACCGTCTACTCTTCCTCTTCTTCCCCCTCGTCATGACGACGTCGATCATTTCGTTCCCGTTCCTTCCTGATTGTCAGTCATCTTGGATCACCGAGAAGGGAAATCGCATCTTCGCTTCCGTATTCTTCGGCCTCGTGTTTGCGTTCGCCGTGGGGGCCGGAATAGAAGTCGAAACTTCATGGAAATATCCCGTGCTTCCGTGGCAAGAGCATTATTTCTCAAACAAGATGGGAATCAATCCCCCTACATCCGTTCCTCGTCCGTCTCCCCACGTCACCACCGCAAGTTCGGTCGGTGAGTCCATCAGCGCGATTCTGTTCGGTTCAGCTCATTGTGATGGGCTCATTAGTGTAAAGAAAGAAGTAAACCGTCTTTCCACTATTAACCTTCCGAATCCTCATATTCTCCTGCACAAGGATGGGATGTAAAAAGGATGGTGTCTCCTACTCCGGTGAGCAACAAGCTTCCTCCTCCAACAAAAAAGCAATTCTCTCATCAGTCGGAATCCAAGATCCCCCTAACGTCAAGTCCAAGTCCAAATCCATCAACTCCTTCCTCCAGGTCTTTCAAAAATGTCTTTTCTTTTTCATGTCACTCTTCAAATGTAACTTTTTTTTTCGATCCCGGCGATGGCGGCTCTTCGGACGAGGCAAGGGAGGCCAGGCCTCTCCAAAAATTATTTCGAATACGCGCTTCCCCACTCTACCCTGAAATATTAATTAAATTAAGTAAATCTCAATTGGTACAAACAAGCGAATTCTTGTCTTTCGTGATTCCTGTCCAGAATCGCGGAGGGAAGACGAGAGCCAGGAGGCCTCCTCTGGCCCCCAAGACAACGCACAGAGGCAACCCGTAGCACACGCTGTGTAAATGTCGGTAGGGAGGAGGGTCTCTCCCTTTGCTTTGTGTATGAGAGGGTGCCTGCCAAGCAAGCTCTCGCATGTTTCTAAGCTCCTTTGCCTCAAGTAGAGAGCTCGTCTAGCATTCGAATTCTCACTGTTAACACCGACGCAGTGACTAAAAATGGACAGGTCATGAGATATATTCCACGTAATCATTGTATTCGCTAAGTGAGCCAGATGCCATCCTGATTTGAAGTTCTGAAACTCGAAAACAGAAGGAAATCAGATTTTCTCTTCGGATCGGATATGATTATACTTAAGTGATCCACAGAAATGTCAATTTCAGTTCTGCTTTTACATGATCGATTAAATATAAATGCCAGTATGGAGCGGCTTCCCCAACAGCCTATTCTTACACCTACCACTTCAAGAAAGATACTCATGAAACGAGAAAAATAGCCTAAATGCACCTTTTGAGCTTCGCGCTCGTACTATTATCACTATTACTTTTTGTCCACCGAGATCATAAGCTGGACCCCCCAAATTTTTCATCCACGAGCCCCCAATGGACCCCGGGTGTCGACGAATGGTAGGACGTGATGTTGTCTTGTCGCAGAGCTGCACCCGACATGATTCGTGATCGGGAGAGACAGAACCTGGAAGAGGAAGAGGAAGAGGGAGAGGAAGTGGTAGAAGATTATCTGGAAGGCGGGATGGAAAATTTGCAGGCTGGAGACTTGGACTTGGAGGCCGGAGTCCGAGAAGCCGTCTTTGCCGTATGTCCGTATCGCCTTTTCCTCTTCGTTCCCCCAACTCGTGACAGTCGCCCTAGCAGTGAGCGAATGAACGAAAAAAGAACATGAATGTGTGTCGGCCGTGTGCAGATGAATCGAGAGGAGAGGGGAATCTCCTAGACAACATCTACCACATCGACCTGGCAGCTTCCGGTTCTCTAAGTCAGTCTCATTTTTATCATCATTATCTCTATCTTTATCCAAATCCTTTAAAATGGGTCACGATTTTTTTCCTGTCGTTTCTCACGATTTAAGGACAATTCGTGAGCGCCGGAAATTTTTACCGGGACAAGCGGTTCAACATTTTTTCGTCGGGGCTGATCCGGAATATGGCGAAGGAGATCCAGAGTTACGAATGCGATCCTCTATCGTTCAAAATCTACCGACCCAACGGACGCCTCTCGTCTCTGTTTCGACCCTCGGACCGAATGGACATCGAGTAAGTCGATTCCCGGTCCCGATCCCAGAATCCCGAAACTGAACGGAACACTCTTGGACTGCAGACTGAACGGCGAGGCAACCCCTTCGTCCACTTCGTCCTCGTCCTCGTCCTCGTCGAAACGGCCCTCACAGAGTGGATCGCGGTGGAAGAGGTCGTGGAACGAGACCGCACCGTCGTTCTGGGATCGGACCATGTCCTTCCTGCAATCCGCTCGCACGAGGATGGAAGACGAGGGCTTCTTCGCCATGAGGAGGAGGCGGAGGAGGAGGAGGAGGAGGGAAGTTGGGAGCGGTCTCATTAGGGGTCTTTCCAACATCACTCGCACCGACGACGCTCAGATCCAAGTCCTTCGAGATGCCACCACAGTCGTAAGTCTCCAGGCTTTCGAGTTGCTGTCACGTTGCAATTTCATTGGTGTGGATGAAGGCTGTACTCGAAGGTTCGGACGGACATGGATCTGGGACCGATCGAGCTGGAAATGGATCTTCGCGTCCGTTCGGGCCCCGCTGGTCTCATCCGTCGATCTCCAAACAAGATCCGAGCCTGGTTCAATAAAATCTCCCTTCAAACCTTCTCCCTTCTCAGTCAATATGGATCCACCATGGCGGACTTCCGCATGACCCCGTCAGTTTTCTTCTCTTTTCCCCCCTCATCTATATGGGATATACCTCTTAGAATGAATCTATAATTAAACGAGATGTTCCCAGGATCGACATCGACAGGGTGGAGTCGGATGCCCCCGATGCGAGTAAAAGGTCCCAGGAAAGGGCAAAGGACATGCTCAGAGACATCATTCAGACGTTATTCTCCACCAAAGGATTCCTAGCCGATCGACTGAAGGACCATGCCCGGATGGCCACAACGTCCAGAGCCTCCCATCACTACGGCCGCTGATCAATGACAGTACATTCTTCGCGTCACTCTTCAGTCCACTTGTTTTCTGCTTTCACATATTTATGTAACTTCATACCGTATTATTTATATAACTTATTATATTACGGGTCAGTGATTCTTCGAATCGAGGATAAAGGATGTGAAGGATATAAAAATTATTCCAGACAATACTCGCAAACCAAAGGGGGAAGAGAGAAAAAGAGAGCAACTGCCCCCTATCCCACACTTCGTCATTTCCATTATTTTGTCTGCCCATTCATGCAAATTCTGTTTCCCGAAATGGCAACCTTCGTGAATTCTAAAGCATCATCATCAATCCGCCAATGGAGTTCCAGGTACTTGTGAAAGGGTCAATGTGACGGCCTCGAACCTGTTCGGGTATAATTTTATTTTTATAGCGCAATACCTCTTACGGGCAGTGAGTTACATTTGCGAGATGCGGGTGATAGCCCTTGAACCGTGATACGGCTTAATTTATGTCACATTTCCTGTGATGTAAATGTCCCGTACTTTATAGACCACTGATAGACCTAGCAAGCAAGGGTCTCTCACATTTCCCCATCCAGAACAGATTCCATTCCGTCTTTGATACCCACGTTCCACTGCCACGACGTTCTGGACATGGTCTGGAAACAAGGAGATTCATTAGCCCTTGGTATTTTTGCTTTCTCATGAGTTGACCATTTATCTTTTGAATCTCAACGCGATGAGAAAAAAATGGATTCAACACAGTCGAACAACCACAGCTGCAATTTGATTCTCCTCAATCTTCAAGTCCCACTTGTGAAACAGAGAGGAAGATTACTCTCAGGTCATTATTACAGTACTTCCTGCTCATTTTCGTTTCGCACTTTCTGCAGATCATAATTCGAGCTCCGGGCAAGTCTGAGAATAGTTTTTACATTCCGGGTGCAACCACCTGGAAAGGGGAAAAAAAAGAATCTCAGCATCTGCCTTGACTCCGATTTCTGTGTTAAAATTTTCATTAGCATTGCTTCTAAGTGGTGCTGCGTCACGAAATTCGGATTGGAAAGCAACATTGCCTTGGAACCTTTTGAAGAGATCAAAAGGGTGCATTCTCGGAAGGGTTGGTAATATTAACTCTATTATAATATCAACCCGAAATAGACCATGGACTGCCTTTCTAGTACGGATTAGATCGGGCATAGTCCGCCAAGAATGAGGGAGTCAACTTTTGTTAACGCTCTACCGCTTGAGATGTGCAGGCTCACGTACTTGAGCTGTCAATGTACTAACAAGGAATGAAAGTGCATGAGATGCTCTGATGGTGCTTTTTCACAATTCTGTCCATGTCAAGGTCAAAATAAGGCAGGACATACATGCAGTAAATGGGCACAAATAATGTTCGAGAGAGAAACAATTGACAATTAAGAAAATGCTGGAGAGAAGCAAGTCTTGGGAAATAAAGGGAAATTTTTTTCTCTCTATTTAGAGATTCAACGGGAACATATACAGGTAGTTAAGACTGGCACTTGGGATTGGTCGCAGGAAAAAGCCTGTATTCTATTTTTTTTATTATCTTTGTATGTACTCTGATTCTGCATCCCTCATTTTGTCCTAATACCATCCTTTGGGAACTGACTAACGAGTACGACGATTGAGTTCACTTCCATTCGACTAAAAAATGAAAGAGAAATCGAATGACCTGAAGCGCCAAGGGCATCTGGGTAACCGGACGAACTGCCGGCATTGGTATGACATCATCGTGTCGGGCCGTTTCCTAGTTCACCGATTCGGGCGACCGCTGCCAGCCCTTCTGTAGTGGAAGACACGCGTCGATGGTTTTCGTATCCAGTGGGCATCCTCATTCATCGACGTTCTCTTGCCTCCGTCACGACTTGCGTGAATAACGGCCCGCCATTGGGCCGCAGGATGCGTGCTACTTGGGTGATCACCGGAGACTGGGGGGTCAGAGGTCGCAAGACGAGGCCTCGTCCGGCATTTCTTCGCTCGCCTCTTGAAGCTCGGATCATCAACTTCATTTCATCCTGGAGTTCAGTCCTGTAGAATTTCTATGGGAGTGTTGATCGAGATGATGACCTCGCTACTAGAAGCCAGACGTGATTGAGTAATATTTGTGCATTTAACCATAATGAACTTGGGGTTATGGGAACTTTAAATGAATTTTCCATAGGTTTTGTTGCGTTGTAGATTGATTTTCTTCGAAAACGAAGACGAATTGAATGCGGTTGATTAGACAGGGCGGGGCGACTGTTTAAAAATCCATATAATTAAAGGCGGATACTCGAAGTAATGGCCTTTCGATCGTGTAAGTTCCACCTCCTCTCGTTCCTAATGAATTTTTTGCGTCCGTGCGGTATGCCATGCTTCGTGCTCGAGGCGGAGAAGTTTCTTCACCCTGGGGACAAGGTCCTTACTGAAGATGACGAATTAGAAGGGGGAGAGAATAGAAAGACAGAGGGGGAAAGAGAAGAAACGATTAGCATATGAAGAGAGGCCGGAGGGAAGGAATGGTCCTTGAATCAACGTGGCTGGAGGTCCATCCAGATGCAAAAGTCTGGCCTTGAGAGAGGGGGGGTCAACAAAACCATTCCTTTCCGTTCTACGTGTATTCCAGTGGACTGTGGACTTGAACATCCTTCTTTTGGACGGAATCATCCGAGATCTTCTCTGTCTCGTTGCGTCTCGCTGTGAGTCCGAGTCTCTTTCTTGCACGCGATCAACTCGATCGGAATTCCGTTTCGATCGCTCTTCCTTAGAAAAAAAAGATGGGGAGATCCGCAGTCTGGTTTTGGTTTCTGGCGGTGGGAATGGCATCCTGTCAGCGTCAGCTACAGCAACAGCAGCAGCAGCAGCAGGACGATTTCACCGTCATGGACGTGTTGAGCAACCTTCGTGCGGCCACATTCGTGACCCTGCTCAAAAACACGGGCCTGGATCAAATCCTAGAAAATTCCGGTCACTTTTCTTCCTCTTTTCCCTCTCGATCTGTGTCGGTGATGGCGAGGTGAGAATAGAGTGGTGTGTTTGGTGCAGGGCCGTACACGATCTTTGCTCCGACGGACGAGGCATTCAACAGACTCCCAGGAGGCATTCAGCAATCGTTGCAGGAAGATCCGGAACTGTTGAGGCGGACGTTGCTCTACCACATTTCCCCTGGCGTCAGAGAAGCCCGGGCCCTTCGCAACGAGATCCGCGTCGACACTCTCGTCTCCGACAAGCAACTCACCGTCCGCATCTATGCCGACAAGGTCAGATCGCTCTCGTGCTTCCGGCCGTTCTCGGTCGATTCCGCACTCGATAACGCCGACGACGGTTCGTGCAGAAGCCGACGGTGAATTCGGCGGTGTTGACGGTGCCGGACGCGAGAGGATCGAACGGGATCGTGCACATCGTGAGCGATGTCATCTACCCCATCCCGGAGGGGGATCTGTGGAAGACTCTGGAATCTTGCAACGCTTTCTCCTCTTTCGCCAAACTCGTCCGAGAAGCTGAACTTGAAGACATCCTCAGCAACACCGGTTCCCTATTACTCTCTCTCTCTCTTTCTTACGTTTCCATCCTCCCGATATTCTTATATTTGTTTTCCATCCTCCATGCCTTTGCGGATGCAGAGAAAGAAGAGAAGTGGACGATATTCGTGCCGGTGAACGCAGCCTTCCTCTTGGACGAATCGGATAAGAACGACACCAATTCCCTTCGAGGTGAGTGCCCTCGAAACGATCGCCCGTTCGAATTCGAGTAACGGTGAGACGAGGATGTATTTCCCAGAGTTGGTGAGGAGTCACATGGTGCTCGGGAGCCATTATTCCGCCTCGTTGAGAGATGGACTAATTCTCTACAGCGTCTCCGCCGCCGCCACCGAACTGGAAGTCGGCGTCCGTAATGGTACCGTATCGAATCTCTTCCCTCTTTCATCGTCAGCAGTGGCACAGCAATGTAAAGGGGGGGAGATGGGACAGGGTGGTTTCAACCTCCTTTTAAATTGTATTCGTTTTTTTTTTTATGCCGGAAAAACTCATGAATCAGTTTTAATCATTTGGGACTTGATTTTTATGCTCGGTAAACCTCATAATTATATGCACATAAGCTCTGCGCATAAATCTGCATACTGTGAATTCAATTGCGGGGTGCGTGGGAAAACTCGATAACCCGCAAATGAGAACTTATGGGCTAATGACATGAAATTGAAAATTAGAGAAAAACGCAAGCGGTCAACCAAAGCTTGATTTTTGTGAACACTTCAGATTAGCGTACATGCATAACGCCGTGAGCCATGGAAACAAAAGGGCTCCACTTAGATCAATGCGTCGGTCCTGCTACAGTAATGTTACTGCTTCGAGGTTTTAATGCTATAAGCGTAAAATTATAAGGGCACAGATAGCTATCGAGATAACTCTATGAAATAAAACCCAGACCAAGCGGAAACACCGCTCTCTATCGCTAGATAGAGGTGATTTAATTGCTTTCAAAAGCAGCGACACAGAGTCGAATGCATTGCGGTCATTCCAATTCGTGGGGTAAGATCAACAACGGCGACCTTGCATAATCCAAAGTTTTCTTCATTTTCCTTCGAGAGACTTCGAGACTTGAAGGATCGTGTCTTTCGCGACGAATGGCATGCGAAATTCGCCAAAAAAATCCACGTAGACAATATCGCAAATTGCTGTCATGAGATTAATCTAAATCGTTTCTAATTCCTGACTAGGAAGTAACTTAGTAATTTCAAGGCATGGAGTCACTTAATTTACTTTCCTTAGCAGCATCAATATTAACTTCGAAATCAAATTCAAACTGCTTTGCAGGTAACTATAACATGACTAAAAACACTTTCACCATGAAGTAACTTACCATGATGATGATGAGCCATTTTGGGTCCAGTGCTGGATTGTGGGCTGGCACGTCCACGCCATCTCGTGCTATCCTCAGCTGCTCCTATCTCATCCATTCCTCCGAAATTTACTCCATTACTCCGACTTTTCTTTGGTCTTTCCCGCGAACGTATTCCCTCCCCCGGTTAGGTAACTTGTAACGTACCTAATTCACTATTTTCAGTTTATTATCAGTTTATATATTAACTCTTGACTGATTTACTTTTGAGTGAGTAACATTCTCGAAATCGGTCAGAACCATGCTCATTATTTAAAAATTGTGTAATAATGCCGAGCTCCTGCGGATATTAGTTTGTCAATGTGGTGATTTTCCCTTTTTTTTTATTTATTCCGAACCATGTACCTAAATTCACAATTATCTCAGCTGAAGTGTTCCTGACAACCATGAAACCACGTACCGGCCCGAGTGAGTGTTCTCAAGGAAGTTAAGATTCCCCTTGCTCCATGCATTCTCGAAACCCATCATCACCGGGTTCTCACGTGGTTCATACAGGATGGGATCGTTCTTTCGGAAAGCCCATTAGAATTCACAGGGAAGGGACGAAAGGCCTGACTCTCTTCCCGTGGGCTTGAAACGGTCACTGGTCCCACAGCAGCCTAATTCGTGATGAAAGCCATAGCCGTCGGGTTCATTCATCGGACTCAAAACTTCGTTCGGGTTAATGGAGCACGATTAGACCCATCTCTAGTCTGTCCGATTACGTTTCTCCGTCACACCCATAATATCTAATGCCAAAAGAAAAAAGCTTCATCCTTTTTTTTACGAGGAAATGATCATCCTCTTCTAAGGGAGTATTACTTTTTGAGTGGACTTGGCTAGTGGAGTTTCTCAATGTTGGAAGATGGTATTGATAACCTTTTACCCGTTCTCTTCATGCCATAAAAAAAATTGTGCCGGATGGTATTGAACCCGATTGGGTGCGATTCATCCGACTTCACCTCCGTCCGTCACATCTTTATGAACCTTTCGTTCTGGACTTATCAGTTGATATTCTTGATACCACTTTCTGAGATGGAGTTTTGCTGCGATTTTGTGGTCGTATGACATACTTCTTTACTTCAGCGTGGGATCCAAATCTTTCGGAGTTGGTCGCAGAAAATTCTGCAACGGCGGGGGGACCATCTTGACATTAATATTACCGTAACTTCTAAGGTTCTCCTCCGAATCTGACTTCATGAGATTTTAATTTAATCCGAATCTCTATTCCTTCGAAATGACGAATTCAGAAGTCAGTAACTTAATTTCTAGGCATTTAAAAATCCAAATTACTAATCAGGATGATTAGAATAATAATCAGGATCAATTTTAGGAATACTCAACCAATTTAAATTGGGTCAATCTATTGACCCAATAATTTCTAACTGAACGGGATCTTTGGAATTTCAAATCGAAATATATTATTCTTTTCTTTTAACTCTTCTACAGTAACCAGAAAATAAAGTAACCATGAAGCCATATGTTCTTGTAATCTATGCTGTTTAAAAAAACAGCAGGCTGAGCAGGTACACTGATAGGAAGAGGTTGAGGCCCTTGCAGTGCTCCGATAGTTCAGACACAATACTGGCTTTGCGATGTTCATGAAAACTTTCGTCAAGCATCCAAAGGGAAAAATAATTAGCCAAAAGATTTGAAGCTTTGTAGGCCTACTCTCAAATCAGAATATCGCGTTAAATTCGTACCGTTCACATCTGGGTCGAACCAATCCTTATTCCTTGGGGTGAATCCGGAATCAAAAGGCAAATCCCATATTTCATCAAGGATTCACAGCTCAAATCAAACTGCAAGATATATTGGGCCTTCTCTGCATTATTCTCAAGATGTGCTACCTTAATGAATTTCATTTATCCCCATAGAAAATGTGGAGCGTTTAATTTGAAACACGCCACACGCAACCGACTTCATGCGACATGAAGCAGATACCCGAATGAGGTTTTTGGATCCACTTGAATCGGTTGAAGGAAAATCGTGAAATCTCCCAGGCTCGTGGCGTAGACAGACCAAAAAAAAGGAATGGGAGGCAGAAATGCGCACGCAGATCACAGTTGAGTCGTGAAGGCAGCTGGCAATCAGGTAGATGTGCAAGTAGGACAACCTAGGCCACTACCCCCCCCTCCCCTCTCCGAAAAGAATTCAAAGCAATGTCACTGCTGACCTTCAATTTCGAAAGAAGCGACTGCCCCACAAAAGACCAACAGCATGAGTAACTCTGTGAAATCTGTGTTCATACGCAGGGAAACTGAGGGAGGTGAACATCGGCCGAGTCCTCAAGGCGGATATCCCGGCCACGAATGGAGTCATTCACGCCATTGATCGCATCCTCCTGCTTCCAAGCATCTGTTAACCTTTCACTTATACTTTCTTCGCTCTTCTGTCTAATGTGGATGGAATAAATGATGCACAGGCGTAAAAGAATGGAGGATGTGTTTGGTTGACTGCTGGACAGTGGAGACAGAGATAATACACTCGTCATTTCCTCATTCTCATTTATTGATGATAAAGGCATGCCAGAAAAGAAAAGAAAAATTCATGCACATGACCTTCATCACAGGGATTAAACTAAAATTTAATGCACAAAATGAGTGCAACATAAATCTTCTATCCTAAGCAATGTCATACAATGAATATATCTAATAATTTCAGCATGGAAGTACGTTAAGCGCGCGCGCGCGCGCGGAGTGTGCAAGCATGTGTGTGTTTATGTCTGTCTGTCTGCGTGTGTGTGTGTGTGTGTGAGTGTATGAAATAGTATATTAGAGGGGGAAGTAGCAGTTTAATGGTCACAGTCGGGTCTTCGTTCTTTTTTTTTCTCATTCCATCTGAAGGATGTACGAAATGCTCGTACGGTTACGTCATTGGCATTGAAACTTGTGCGGGATTCAAATCAACAGTTCCATGAAGATGCAACTAGAGATGAACCTCCCTTAGAGTCTGAACAATGCTTTGGTACAGGGATTAATGCATTCACAGCGTCTTTATGTAGGCGTGAATTAGACGACAAAGAATGGGTCAAGCCACTTTTTGGAGTTTCTCCACCTAGAGAAAGCTGTAAATAGAAAACTATGCAAAGATACAGGGAATGTCCATTGTTAAAGGTCGTATCAGTGTTACTATGTCAGCATTCATCATTAAAGCCCAACAGCAATAATAATAGGAATACTCAAAAGACTTCCTTCAATAAATAAATACAGGAATACCGGTACCACATAGGCTCTTGACTAAGGCATGAGATGAGAAAGAAAAAGGGGACAAGACCTTCACCACAACAGCACCAATTGACAGTGCATTTTAAAACCGCGAAATTCATGACTAGTTTATACATATGGAAAACTACAGAAAAATCACTGCCTCAAATCACAAAGTGCTCAAGATAAAATGGGAGTTCACCATATGATTTCATTGATTCCAATGATACTATGCAGTTGCCTTGGCATGCCTACATTGCTTCTGGTCTAACAATTTTTGCGATGGTGAGAAAAGTCTCAAATGAAACAAGAGTTAAAGTGCATCGATAATGACTCTTCATACTCATCTCTGGCTTAATTCTGACATTGTATCAGCTGCAATCGTGTCTAGGACTGCATCAACAAAGTCACAAATTCTTAAGACAGCATCAGAAGCAACCCAAATGACTTGTACAGCTCTACCATTGCATAATAACAGACTGGTGCTGTCATGCATGATGAAAGTAAATGATGGAGGCCTTCTCCAAGATTTTTTGGCTTCTACTTAGAATTTTCCAGAAGGCAACTCAAGTATTTTTGCAAGAATGGAATGATCATATTGAATAAGATTTCACTTCTACATGTCTTGTGCCTTTGAATAAGGAAAACATGAAGATTAAATTTGTTGACATGAGAGGAACCATCTTGCTCTCATTCTTAGGTCTCTGATCCTTTGGATGGCATTCCCTTCAACAAAGAAAAGTTCACAATGAACAAGTGGATGACAGAGAAGGCTATGAGACTGGTGCTAAGAGTTGATAAAACAATATGTAGGTAAATTTCTTTGGGAGCTTCAGGGCATCACAATGAGCTGCACAGAACTGATGAGATGCTCATAATAGCTACCAGTTTTCCAAATCTTCCAAATTGATGAGAAAGAGTGGAAAGAGGAATTTTTTTTTATCATACAGACACAATAGCTGATATAAGCTGTCATTAGCTATCTTTAGCCAAATATCTCCCTTTTTAAAAGCTCCTGAAATGAGCAGCCATGGCTCCATCACCAATACACTGCTTACTTCAAAAGCTTTAATACCAGAAGAATTTAATTCATTTCCAACATCAAGACAAAGCCAAACAGCACCAGAGGCAAAGCAAGCTACAGAGATGCCAATGAAAAAGCCAATTAATCCCAAGCCAGAGAAGAATCCCAATCAGCTAAAGAAAAAGGATAGCAGTACTACAGTATTGCAGAAGAGTTGGATAAAAGCAAGATGTAAGGGAACTTGCCAACACCACTGTTTTGTATGGGGTGAGGAGTGTCCTTAGAATCCATTACATGTACTTCTATGGATGAGGAGTGGGGAGAGCAATAATGGAGAAGAAACATGAGGGAACTCAAGACACAATACTCACACTCATTCATTCAAACACAAACACACACACACTCACACTCTCTCATACCAATTCAGGGCATCAGGCCAGTCAAGTGGAACAAATTCCAGGAAAAAAGTGTTTTTCTGATACTATTTCCTCCTTCACTCTGGGAGGAACTTGAGACCCTTCTGGGAGGACTGGCCAAGTCTACAGCACTGATGGCCTATTTTTTTCCAAGATTGAAGACACAAATTTTTAATATAGTTTGGCTCGCTTTTTCATGTCATTACGTCTCCACTGAGGCAGACGATAGAAGTCTGTTCGGCTCATGTGAAAAATGGCTTCAAAATCAACATCAGACAAGTGCCGCTGCAAGGAAAAAACATCATGAAATGTCATCACAATAGAAATTCTGCACATGATTTCAAGCTATTAAAAGTTTGTCTATCTTGACAAGCTTTCAAATTTGCATGCAAAGAGTTCAATGAATAGGAGCCAATGAGATGGTTACTTACTGCATATACATTTATTTGTACCTTTCAATAACAGGAGGTACTGAAGAGAACAAATTAAGGGTATTTATTTTTTTGGTCTTCATTGCAAAGCAATATCTGAGTCATTTGTACACAGAATAAATTGCATCTCTTCTGGTAATCTATGAATATACTAATGGGCTGAGGAAATATCCCACCTCAAGATTGCAGCGGTCAACATCACCAGGGAGACGATAGTTGGTGGTGAGCAATAGATGAAGTGGATAGATTTTTGGAGGTTCCTCAGAAGGTGCACCCATGTTCGGTAGGGACTGGCGGAGATGTGGTGCAGATGCAATTGGATGGGAACGAAGACCAGATGTGAATGTCTCACTCACACGCAACTCACGTGCCTATCCAACAATAGATTTTGGAACCTACACTTGTCTCTTTGAGAAGTTGAATATTTTTACTGAAAAAAGACTTTGGGTGAAGGACTGACCGAGATTCTCCCATCTCCGTCCATCAAAGAAGGAGCAGACACTAAAAGGAAATGGGAAAGACACAACCAATGCAGATCCTATAGGTCAACACAGGTGATTTTCTTCATCATAAGTACTTGGATTGAGGGTTTGAACTCACTGTCAGATTTCCCACTGACACTGAGATCGGTGCTGTGAGTGGTGTCCCCAAGGCCTATTGAATAATCACCCTATGGGAAATTGAAAGAAAGATGAGGAAGGAAAGAGCTGCATCAAACTCTCACATAATACAAGGGGTCAAAAATTCATTCCATTTATGAGTCTCTTCTGCAGCATTTGTGGGAAGCATTCAACACAATGGCAATACTTTTTTGTGAATAAGAAATTATACAGAATATTTGGACCATTTTTTGGCTTCTCTTGGCTCTTTAACCCCAAGGGTCAGCAACCTCTTTGATTGCTGACCCCTAAAGTTAAACTTAATAGCAATCCACTAGATAAACTTCCCTCATATAATCAGAATTCAATTTGATGCTCATGGTGAAAATAAAGGCCATCCAAAAGAATGCAAATTTATGCTGTTCCTCCCTTACTCAACAGAGAATAAAACATGAGATGATGAACAAATGAAGAAAGTGCTGAAACTCCATGCCATGTAATAAGCAATGGTTCTTTCTCTATGAACATCCTTGGCATAAACTATTGCACTGATTTCCATATTCATAGTGCTGATGTGATAACTGATTAAGGAACAATCTGGACTTCTTATGCAATTAATACTCAGAGGTGAGGTAGTAGAGCCAAAAACCATTTCTAGGGTCTCCACTTTGAACAGTTCCATATCTGACATTTCACCATAGTGAATGTGAATAGTTGAAGATAGGAGAGAGTGGGGCACCATGGGTCAGGCTGCTTATAGCTCCCCCAGCTTTGTTTCTCATCATGTCATTTGCTACATG
Organism: Darwinula stevensoni; assembly: GCA_905338385.1. NCBI lineage: Eukaryota > Metazoa > Arthropoda > Ostracoda > Podocopida > Darwinulidae > Darwinula > Darwinula stevensoni. The sequence goes on from CAJPEV010000069.1 coordinate 44,800, forward strand.
TCTTCCAGCTGAGGTGCCAGGAAAATGTAGTTGAAAAAAGAGTAGTCCCCACCCTAAGTGCAAATTGTGTGGCTGTACTTCTGTAGAAGACACTTTTTTTCGTTTTTAGCTCAGTGAGCCAAATGTTTCCTGATAGTTGTCAATGCAGATCAGGATTTCCTTTGCAGTCTTTTTCTGATCTAATAGAGCACAATTAGAGGTGGAAGACTCTGAAAGGTTCAACACCAGCAGATGTGGATATTCTTGGACATGAAATGAATCATATATTACTTTTTGATTAAAGGTTCCTAATTTTTTTTTAGAGAACTTTGGTGAAGGGCATCAGTATTCAATAGCTTCTCCTCCTGTGGTGCAAGACTTCTTTGTGTGATGACTTTGGGTCAACTGAAGTTCATTTTAGCGATGATTATGGGGATGACCCATCATACCCCAGACACCAACCTATGGTGCCCCATTTTAAAATGACTTTTTATTGCACAATACTCATAGGGTGACAAATTTGAAACACGTGACTGAGCAGGTGATGTGAGTCTTTACACAAAGGGCCTTCCATTGCTTCAGAGGAATGAAAATGCCTAAATTGTAAGCCCACAAAAAAAAATTGACCCATTGTGCTCCATCCTCCCCTTTGAAATTTTTGTTCTTTAAGGCCCAAGGAAAGAGCTTAGCTTGTGATTTCTCCTTGCCACCTCCCCCTTCCACACTCATGATGAGTTGTGCATGCCTGAGTACAGTGCACTTTCACAAAATTGGTCATTAGCTTCCTGTTCTTCCCATGTCCTTGGGACTCTGAAATTCAACAATCATGACTGATTTTTCCAATGAAGGACAAGGCTCTGGGCAAATGGAAAATCTAAAAACAAAAGGTTTCCCAAACTTTACTACTACAAATTTGTTCATATGTTATAACAAAAGGAAAGGAAGCCATTTCCATCATATTCTCCCCTTAGAAGAAGATGGAAAACAACATGGATTCACTAGAAATTCAACAGGTAGGTACAGCAGGGCAAGACTGAAACAAAGCTCCATCTCTTCAGATTCAATAGCATGTTTACTTGCCTAATCTGCTTTCTTCTACATAGGTTGGGAACCACCTGAATAGTAACCTTGTGCATGTACTTCTTTTGCACCTGATGTCAATTTGAAATGAGAAAGAGAATGTGGGAAAAGAAACCATCCCAACCACACCATTTGTGCAGCAGGGAGATGCACCTTAAGTTATGGCAACTGTACTGACCCAGATGTCTGAAGATATAAATTAAATGGTCCTCAGTAAGAGCTTTCACATTCAGCAGCATCTCCTCATGGTTTCTACATAAGCTGCACAAATGGAATCCTTCCAATATCTCTTTCTTTCAATTGGATGGACTTAGTATTCACCCTGTGCAACAATAAGAGGAGGAGATGGCATTTTTGAGCCAACAATTTCATGAATATGAAAGTTGAGTTAACTTCTAGACATGAGAATTTGTTTTACTCTGAGGTTCTGTCATATGAAAGGAATTTTGAGAAAAATGAAAAAATAAGGGAATGAAATCTGCACATGAATGAAGGCTCAATGTTCATAATATGATGGAAATCACCTTTCCACTTTCTGAACTGATTGAAAAGAACTTTAAGAGTGAGCAGAGTGACTGGTTTTCCTGCAGACACAGAGCAACAAACTAGGAGAATTATTCAAGAAATGGTCATGTATACTGCCACTATGACAGACCATTATTGCATACAAATCTTTACTCAGGATGTTTCATCAGTAAATCAAGATCTGATGCTGTTTTATTGACAGTGATGACACATTATACTACATCCCACGTGAAAATTTCATATAAGACCATATATGAAATGGTCATATATTTAGCCATTCTAACATATCTGATTGGAAAGAAAGTTCTCAGAATTTCTTGAATATCCAGTACAATTTTTTTCCAGAGCATGCTAGAATGTTCTGCGTGTGTTTATAAGTAGGTCGTGTCCTTCGGCATACAACCGTATATTATTACAGCCCTGGTGCTCTCCAGCCATGAACCAGCCCTACCCTCTTACTAAGGAGCAAGTTCGCCTGCTTCTT
>CAJPEV010000069.1:47016-196059 GCA_905338385.1 Darwinula stevensoni
GCGCAGCCGCCAGAGTTCTATTGGAATGGCATCCATAGTTTGCATAAACGTTGGCGTGAAGTGATAGAGGCCAATGGTGATTACATTCATGATTGAGATGATTTTGCTTTTAAATAAACTGGGTTGTAATAATTGTTCATGAAATTCCGAGAACTTTCTTTCCAATCAGATATATGGGGTTTGACACAAGTCACATAAAATCATATAAGAATGAAAATATATGGCCCCCGTATATTTTCATATATTGGCTCAAACAATTGCACCATGTATGCCATGTCACATCTTGTCCATATATGAAGTTAAACATGTCTACGTATGGTGAGAATGTCTGACAAATACCCACATCCTAAAAGTGTACATAATCCATATATTTGCTTTTCCTTTCTCATGTCAACTTCCTTAAAATTTCAGTCAGTTTCTGATTAAATGGAACCAGTGGAGGGGGGAGGGAGGGGAATAGAGGGATGCAAATGAATAAATGGATGAAAAAAGGGAACTGAAAAGTTTATGCACTTCTGCCCTAGAGTTCCCATGCCCCCCCCCCCCCCCCCCCCCCCCCCCCCCACCCCCCCCCAGTGGAACCAGTGGAGGGGGGAGGGAGGGGAATAGAGGGATGCAACTGAATACTTGGAAGAAAAAAGGGAACTGAAAAATGTATGCACTGCTCCCCTAGAGTTCCCATGCCCCCCCCCCCCCCCCCCCCCCTTTTTTCATCCTCAATACACTTTTGCTATCTAGGGAGGGTAGGGGTTTGAAATCAATACTTTGGGAAGTTACTTCAATGGTTATACATAGCTAATTTTTCATGTACAATGTCATGGATAAATAAAATATTACTTGCAGAGGCATCAGAAGGTCATGGCCTTCATGTAAAAACCTCATGCAGTGGCAGCAGGGAGTGCAATGCCACCTGCTTCCCCCCTGGCATCCCTGGGATGGAGCTTGGTACCCCCTTGGAGGTATGATTTATCTCCCCCAATATCACTTGGGTGGGGTTTGAGGACTCCTCCCCCTCGGCTGCCCCACCCCCTCTGGCCCACTGACCTCACGCTGTGTTCACAAACAACCATAAGACTTGCCTGTTTCACCACATTCACCACATGTCAGACATGATGCCATTAGCCCATAACTTTTAATATTGTAATACAGGTAATATACAGTATATTATATACCATACAATTGATAATATATGAATACATATATGGTGGGATATGGCAAATATGATCATACATGGCCATATAGAATCATACACCCTGTCATATACGGAATTTCCATGTGGGATATATCAACATTTTCAGGACTATTCTACTTTTATTTATTTGTTATTAGCACTGGTATCAAGACTTTTGGATAGCTCAATGATAACATGAAAAATTTAATAATTCTTAGCAATGGTAGCAAACCATTTGTTCAGGATTCCTTGAAAGGGTAACTATTGCACTAGAGACTGGCATTTGTATGCCAGTTGTCCATCTTGCCAGAGAATTATCAAAATCTCCATATATGGAATCCCAACAACTCCATCACATGTTCTTCCCTTTTTTCTCAATGACAGAATTCACAGCTTTTCTGTTTCTAACTTGTGATGAAAGAAAGTAATCAAGGAGATTACTCAATTCTGCATGATGCTCTTTCTGTTGCTATGGGCAAATATATATAAAGAGAACTGGCTTTAACCTCAAAATTGCGGCTATAGGTACTGCCTCTTCCTCACATACAACAACTCCTAAAAATTTACATCGATCAAAAGATCACAACAAGCATCCAGTAACAAGCTCCATGGGGATGGGAATTTAGTAGAGATCTTTCTTATTGAGAAGCAGTCATAAAAAGAAATATTAGAGTGTCTTAAAACAATCTTAAAAATAAATTTAAATGACATACATGAACTCCACAACAACTGGCTTGATAAGAACTTGGGTTATCAATGGAAGATCAGGCTTTTCTTCATGGGTGATTCAATTCTTAACTGAAATATCTCTGACCTGACTAAATTGCTTGCAAGTCAAATCTGAGCAGATTAAGAAAAATGCCAACTTAACTCCACAGGTGACATTGGATATGAATATGGGCATGCCCTATATCCTCGTAATGCCCATGGGTTATCTGTTCAAAATCTATTTTCTTGGAGATGGTTGTCTGATAATCTGCATTTTGTTTGGCTTCTTTTTATAGGAACCATGATGAAAGGTAGTCAACACTATTTTATAATGATTAACAAAATTATTTTGTTAATTTGCTAGCAAGAGTCATTGAAGTGATTGCTCTCTTTATTATAAATGTAAATAGATGGGTCATAAATGTGACCCACAGGCATTACAAGGATATGTACATCAATCCAGCCACTTAGCAACAATGTGACATGAATCTTCTCTCAACTGTTCTGAGACCAATTACGCCAGGTAAAAAGGAATCACCTCCAATGTCATTTTTCTTAGCTTCTTTCTCATGCTTCTGCCAATAAATTCTTCATGTGACATATAGAACATTTTTTGTTAGAACGTTAGCCATGTTTAGATGTGTACTACACATATCAGCAATGTAATGTTAATGAAAATCAAAGTTAACTTGAATTATTTCCCATATTCTCCTGAAAGCTGGCAAGCTCTGAACACATTGAAACCAATCTCAGGGTTTTCAAAATGCTAAGAAAGATGAGGATTTCAATCATCACAGATACTGACCCATCCACAAATAACAGATATGTGGATAAAGATGTGATACACCCTATCAAAAAACTCCAAATCAGTAAAGCAATAGCTCCAATCACACCTTCAAGAGAAAAGGTCACACCCTATATCCTCGGTTTCACAACTGAGTGTATCTAGTGGAGTTCTCTGATGGAAGATACAAATGTGATTTGAGATGGACTATAGATTCCTGCCAGAGCTGAGAGGAAAAGGGAAGCACTTCATAGTTGCCACAAGAGAAATCACTAAATACATAACTTCAATTTTCACTTACTTGCTTGTTAGCAGTCTCAGATCTCCTACACCAAGGCTGTAGGGTGGTTTAAACTGATTGTTTAAGCTTGTTTTTAACCACCTGGTTTTGATCAGGCCAAGCAAATGAAACTGGCCAAAACTGACTTTTATATATATGGAATATGAAAGTCAACTGATATGATGTGACTACACAACATCAGGATGACTTCATAAGGAATTAAAGAATAGCTTTACTTTTGGACTTACCAACATCCAAGTTTGAGATACTAAACTTCCCACCTTCACTAAACAAAAGAATAGGATGAAAAACTTTCATATCACTTATACCTGTAGATACTATTGGTCACAAGTCTGTGAAGTGGAACACAATTTAAACAATATTCCCTCTTCAGGAGCAGTAACAGAGTAACTGACAAAATTACCATATCAGGACAAATTCTTCTCCAGCACTCCTTCAAATGTCACCAAAAAAGTAGAATAGAGAAATTGAAGTATACCCAGATATGTCTATATAACCCTTTTATTTCTTGCATTAATCTGAGATGGAGATACAAGATACCTGTCAGTTGGAATGGAAATGCTAATTGCTGAATTTTACAGCAGGCCAGCACTAGTGGATCACATATGCTAGTTTAACATATGCCTGAATGAGTCCAGAGTTAAAAGTTCTGACAATAAACAAAAGCGGAAGGCCGTAGTATCTCAGGTCCAACCATGTTATAGGGACTTCCGTTGAGGGTGACCAAGACGAATCAAATCCAGCGTGATGAGTTCGGCTCGGGTTCTCCATACTGCTCAGTCGTCGCCCAAGATAATCAGGACTGCGATAGTCACTGTACGCCCAGGGTGACTATTGATAAGTTGGCTACTGGGGCCGGGCAATCCGATGTCTCTGGGTGCGTCGGACCCCGTCATGCTACATCCAGGCCTATCGGTCGGCTTGCCACCGGCCATAGCGTACTCTCGGCATGATGCCCCAAGGGCAGACCAGGAGCGGAAGCTCGGGTACTCCATACTGGCTCAGTCGTCGCCCAGGATAATCAGGACTGCGATAGTCACTGTGCGCCCAGGGTGACTATTGATAAATTTGCTACTGGGGCCGGGCAATCCGATGTCCCTGGGTGCGTCGGACCCCGTCATGCTACATCCAGGCCTATCGGTCAGCTTGCCACCGGCCATAGCGAACTCTCGGCACGATGCCCCAAGGGCAGACCAGGAGCGGAATCGAACGGTAAACGTACGGCATACATCAAATTGAATTGCGTGGCGTAGTTCCTATCCTTCTCTGGGCAGTGAGATTTCTCTCTTCCGAGGTTAAACAAAACAAATACATTCATCAACAGTCCTGTCAAGATCACTCCATTGTGAGCGTGAAACATGAACATAAGCTGAGAGAATGAGATGTTGTTCGGAAGAAGGTAGCACTGCTTTACAATTCGTATTCTGTTGCTGTCGTGCCTTGCAATTATTGAATATCGTATGAACGAAAGTGAAAAACGTCATAATTGAATAAGGTAATTTCCTTCTCTTTCGGAATTTGCAATTCCATCTGCAGCCACACTCTCATTCCAAATGATAGCTCCCATTCATGATACTGGGTTTTTCTGATACTGAAGGTATCACACACACACGTCCTAAAGACGTGTATGTTGCATTTAGTGACGGTTGGTGTAATAGCTGTATTCAGTGACAAAGTTCGAGACCAGCGTGTTGTTGAATGATACAGTGTAGTGAGTAGTGAAGAGTTGATAATGACAAGCAAATGCTTCCTACGTATGGATGTGCTTCCATGTTGTGTATGCATACTGCAAGATGGAGTCCAATTCCACTTCACATATTTTGAATGAATACTTAGGAAAAATGGGTGTAAAAAAAATACCGGCTGACTGACTGACGCTAATTTTACCCCCATGTTCTAGAGAAGTTAGAAATCCGTAACTTGGTACACATGTACCCTGTGAGTTGCAGAATTCAGAAAAAATCCGACTTTGGAGGTACATGCCCTGGGGTTACATATTTTGTGGGGGGAAGTTTTAAAATACAGGGCGTTTCATTTATCTATAAATTGCACATCTTTGAACGCTCATATCTCTGAGAGGACGCAACACAATGCCACCTGCTTCCCCCCTGGCATCCCTGGGATGGAGCTTGGTACCCCCTTGGAGGTATGATTTATCTCCCCCAATATCACTTGGGTGGGGTTTGAGGACTCCTCCCCCTCGGCTGCCCCACCCTCACCTATGGTCATGAACTGTGGAAAGCACCAGATCGCGAATACAAGCTGCCGAAATAAGGTTCTTGCGTCGAGTGGCTGGCGTAACGCGCCGTGATCGGATGCGGAACTCTGCCATCCGCGAGAGTCTCCACGTCGAACAGCTGCTTCTCCGGATCGAGAGGTCTCAGGCCAGGTGGTTTGGTCACGTCTGCCGCATGCCCTGAAAGGCTCCCAAGAGGAGTCTTCCAGACCAAGATGACCGGCAAAAGACCTGTCGGTAGACCTCGTACAAGGTGGAGTGATTACGTCGCTCGGCTTTGCTCGGCATCCCACCAGCTGAGCTTGAGTCTGTTGCCCAGGATCGAGATCACTGGAGGAAGCTCCTGGGAATGCTCGAACCGCAACCCCATTAAGTTGGGAAAAGCGACCAAGAAAATGTATGTATGTATGTAATGCATGTTTCATCTTTGTGTCATTAATGATTACTCAGGGGACCATATAATTAGAATGAATCATTTGTGCTAAAAATTTTTTTTCTTCTTCCCAGATTAAAGCATTCTTTGATATATGAAAGAATGCTTCACAACTAGAAATACATTTTGAGAATTTTTAGCATTAAAAGCCCTTTAAATTTGCATGCAAAAAAAATTCACCCCTCCTGCAACAAACCCATATGCATAGCATACTCCATGAGGAAAATGGAAAATTCTAAAAATAAAACTTTCCTGAGTTTTCTTCTTTTCTTTGGATCACAGTATGTACTGAACATCAGGCTTCCTGTAACACAGTGACTGATGGCATCTGATTGGCTGATTGCAGATTTCATTGTAAACAAATGGTAATTTGAACCTTTTACTACTAAATTTTTCCCCCATTAATTTTATGGCGTAGATGTGGCATACATGTGCAGAACCCTTGAACAGTTTCTGACTTATCAGTCACTCAGTACATCTGTGGAGGTTCAATTGCAGTAGAGCAACCAGGATTCTCTTCAGATTTCAGGCCATGGGATTTTTTAATGGTTACTGATGCCATGTTGCATGTAGTATATTGGTTACATATGAAAAATTAAAATATAAATTTATTTTGGACTCTGTTGCATACTAGCTTCCTATAGGTAAAGTGTTCCTCAGGTTGGTGTGAATAACTGCACAGAAATTTTCTTCCATCATTCAGTTCAGCTTTCTCTGGGCACCTCCTGGCTACAAGGTCCCATTTAATATGGTCACAATATCAAGAATTTTCACTCGGTGAAATTTCATGCTTGTGATAGCCAGATCCCAACTTTCAATTATACTCAGCTTTGAGGATGAAAAGGTTAAATACAATTTTTCATATATTTATCTTCCTCCCAAGACATCTCCTTTTAGACCACTATGACTAACTTCTCCTGCTGTATTTCAACACCTTTCATAGAGTATATAGCAGAAATTCCAAACACGTTATTGAGTCACAATGAAATCAACCAGCATCTTATACAGAGGAAATGATATCAGGTCATACAGAGACACTTCCTTTGGCCAAGGGGTCAGGAATATTAGATCTTCTAAGATCCCAGGGTGCACCATTATAGATGCTTCTGAATTAATGCTTCTGTTTGCAAATAAATTTGCACAGTAATTTATAAATTATGGAACCAACCACAAAATGTTTTAATTAGACTAGGCACTTGCATTTCCAGAGTAAGCCACAAAGCAACAATTGATGAGACTGCAATGCCTATGAAGACAACATAACTACCTAGAGAAACAGTTTCTTTGCTGCATAGTTCTAGCACCAACATTTCTACCCTTGAGACATGCATGTATCTAGCGATCCAAACAAGAAGTTCAATGGGTGTTCTCCTGAGAGCACCCAGCAAATACCTGGCTTGTACTGCATATGTGATGACAGCGAACCCTATTTCTTCCAAAGCATCTCCATAATATAGGTGATTGAAAAAGGACCAGACCAGACAACACATTTCAGAAAAAAATGCCTGTCTCTCAAAGCAAGGTGTACCAAAGGAAGCATACTGAGACTGCATCATCTCAACTGTAAGGATGGATCCCTGAATAGATGCTATTCTGTCTCGATATTTCCTCATGATGAACAGTTTCATTTGTGCTCAGCCAGCAAATTTAGTAACAACCACATGGTGAACAAGGAGTGAGGAAGCTCACACACAAGAATTGGTGCAGGATATTCCAGAAACTTACAAGGAGAGCAGAGGTGCTGAGAGCAGGGCGAGGAGGGGGCTGAACATATCCGTATGGGGCCCTGCCTTGCCCATAGCCCGGGCGGGGGGCAGGGCGAAGGGCACTGGCCAAGGGGAAACCCCCACGGATTGTCTGCGGATGCTTATGTCTCAACATGCCTATACATGAGGAGGGATAGAAGGAAATGCAGGGGATCCCAGTTTCACCTCCCACCCATCCACAACCCCTATGTACCCCCTATTGTACACAGATTGAATTGATAACTGCCTAAGATGAAAGAATCAGACCTACAGCATGGAGTACATGTCTATACCAGTATGGGATAAAATGTATGCACATATGGGTATAGCGATATATAAATGTTAAATATATGAAAAAATAACATGAGATATGCAGGTGAGAGCACCATGGGGGAGGAATGCTACTGGACGCCACTTCAAAACATGCACTGAGTCTGCCTCTGGCTCGTGCCTGCCTTCTTCACTGAGGAAGAATGCAAGCACGACTGACTGGATGGGTAATAGGGACTCACAAGCATGCCTGCAGGGCCTCCATTTCGTCCTGCTGCTGGAAGTGTAGCTGCTTTCAGTCCATAGCCAGGTTTAGGCACTTGACGAAGGGATGACACCACTGCAAGGCATAAACAGTGCCATGCAAGGGGAAGACAAGTCACACACAATACACAGAAACAAACACCAAATAAAACCATGCCATTCAACATCAATGCTATTAATGATTGCTCCAGCCAAAATGTACTGTATATCTAAACACAATAATGGCTACCAAGAGTCAATTACTCTTTCAAATTGGGGATGCAGCTTTCAGAACAGAGTTTCTGGGTACCTGAGCAAAGAGCAAGGAAGAAGTTAAGAAGCAAAATAATTGTACAAAAACCTTTCTTCTTTTTTATTTTCATATTGTACCCTCTTGGAAAGGGCCTCAATCATAAGAGAATGTGATGAAATCAATGCTGGCACCAACTCCAAGATCTCTATCTCCAGCTTTTCTTCCCTCTCTCTAATATCTACAGAGAGATGTTAAAGTATCAAAAAAAGTTCCCAAGTTCGTCTTCCCTGTGCTGTACACAGCACTGGCCCTATCAAGAGTATTGTGCTCAAATTTGAATGCATAAAGAAAGGAAAGTTTCATGTGTGAGTGGTGTTTAGACAAGGGCTGTCATGATGGCTGTCTGGAAAACAACAATGCATCAACCAAAGCTATCAATGGTGCATTGATGCATTGAAGAATTTATATACTGGTCCTGAATGTTACATAGGAAGGAAGGGGCATGGTTGCTAGCAGATTCAGTTGTTTCTCATGATCATTGATCAGCATGGGGGTCACTTCCATCTTCTTTCATTGAGATCAGGGGAATGTCTTGCAAACATTGTTTCTTGTTATCTGTTGGGGTAGGGATGCTTAATGAGTGGGAGGACCAGTGCCTTCAAGTATTGATAGCGACACTGATGCATCATGACTGCCCTAGTTTAGACAAGCCATTACTGAACCCACAGAGGAGACAGCTGTAAGAAAGAGATTTGACTGAGGTGTTTTAAACCTTCGGGTGTCCTCCAGTCAATTTTTTGGCCACTTCTACCACTTCCAAAAATCCTGTAGGCCTATTTTTATGTCATCTAACAATAAGAACTCCAACTACGTGATGGAAGAAACCTAATGAAAAGCCATGGCTGAAAAATTGGCCTTTGACATCTTTAGCAGGAGTACATGTGGCCAAAAAATCAGCTGCATGGCATTAAAAGGGTTAAGCTCATCAGGGACTTAGACAACAGGGCAGCCTTTCTTCAAGTTAATGGGAACAGGAGAACAAGAGGAAAAGGATATTGTGAACAAAATAAAAGAAAGGGGGAGTGATGTAGCTATGAGATATATGATGTATATTCCCAAAAGAAGAATTCAATTTAAAGAAGTAGAAATATCTTTTACAGTAACATGCAGGAGCACTAAATCTCAACTCAGGATTTAAAAATTGCAGGTAGAAATGCCTCTTGATAACCAAATACAAGCCCTGAATTAAGAATGATGAACAGGAGAGGGCAAGCATGATCAGGTACTTTTTTTTGTACCTCTAAATTAACTCAGGTTTCGAAGCAACAGGCTGCATCCCTAATCTTAACCCATTGACGCCGGGAACCATGATATTACGTTTTTAAACCCATAGTGTTCTGGAGTCGCTGGGCGTGAATGTGTTAAGAAACTATTGGTTATGGCCATGCACACCATGAGAAGATCAACAATAACAGCCCATAATGAAGTCAGGACAGCTCCTGGAAAAAATGAAAGGGTAACTTACTACCAAGAGGTGATTACAAGTTGATCTTGCATGATGGTCACAGCTTTAGTAATAACAAGCTCCATAACTATCTAAGATATGTGAGACTGCATTGGGGACATCAGGAAGCATACATGTCAACTACTCAACAGAGAACTTGCTAGGCACATTAAGTTATTGAGCAATGCTACTGTGCTACTATAGTGATTGCATAAAACAGTTTGTTTCTGTTCCACTGCTCACATAGTGCACTGAATTCTCATGGAGTGGAACTGATGGCCTAATATCTATTCCATTATGATAACAATTATGGAGGCAAAAACCAGTAGTGTTCCAAAATGAAACACCACCCCCCCATTTGATAATAATAAAAAAATAATAATAAAAATACAGGTTAAGTATTCCAGAAACAGGTAGATGCTTTGTTACAGCAATAGATGTATTCCAGAGCAATAGCCATACCTTCAGCTTGCCTCAACTATGAATTCTGCTGAATTGAAAAACTGAATGTGCCCACATAACCATTAATACACATAAACACTGATATAGCATGGTGATGTTAATTAAGTTGGAAGCTGTCAAAGAGCATTAACAATTTGTGCTGGTGCATCACTCCCCATAATACTAAAGGTGCACTTAGGTACACTACTTCAACAATCTGTTAGAAAAGGTGAATTACAATAGATAACAGGTAGTGTACACATGTCAATTGATAATAGAGCAGCAAGAAAGAAAATGAGAAGTCTTGGTAAGACAATATAGAAACTTTTCAAAACTTGGACCTCTTTCAAAGTGCATTTCTTCCACAATCATTAAAACAGTTTCTAATAAATTATAGGTCTATTAAATTATATTATATATGCCACAATTTTTTTGTTGCAAGAAACCAATTTATGCTATGTTTACACAATGCATCAAAGCTAAAAGATTTCTCACCAGACATGGAAAATAGTATTCATTTGCAGAACTTTTGCTACTAACAGAAAAATGCATTGCAATTGATCAGAAGAATTTATTATTGCAAAAGAACTCTGCAGTGTCAAATGATCCTACTTTTACTTTTATTGAAATAGAATCAATGAAAATATGTAAATCCCCTAAATTCACCTTCCAATAATCATTCATAACCTCCTGAATCCTGTTTTGAGATATATCGATTTTGAATACCTGTCCTATACATCATAAAGTGGAAGAATAAAAGCAGCAAGGCAAATAATAGTTTAAAGATAACCCATGCTCTATTTTCAAAAGAAAACCAAAATTGAAAACGATTTTCAAACTCCCTTCAAAAAACACTAAATTGAAATTTAAAATAACATGTAAGGTATTCAAGATTCAGGAGGATAATATAAAATTTTATGTTTGCTCTGTCTAAACACACCAAAATTTATGAGAGATCCATCCCAATAGTTCACCACTTTGATTGATCTGTGTACTTCATGCTAAATCCCTAGCACTAATAATATATTAGCAATGGAATATCCCTGTACCAAGCCTAGTTTATTGGCCATTTCTGAATTTCTGCCTTTTCCAGAACTTTTCTTCAGGGAGGATGCAGAAATGGGAATAGGGCCTCAATTTCCAAATCCTCTTCATAATCCCCATAGGAAAGGAATGCTTATTTCTATACAATTTGTAAATTAAGAAGGAACACAAGATAGAGCATTCTTTGGATTCCCATAAGAAAATGCTCATGTACATGTGGAATCGGAACCAGAACCAGAACCAGAAGCCAGTTGGACTTATCTGAAAAATGTAACAAGAGCATACACCCGAAAATCAAAGAGGGCTTAGACATTGGGCTTAGACACAATACTGCAATACATGAATAGAAAATAAATTTCTTGTATAATTACTTACTTTACATAAAAGTCTGCATCCATACAAACCTAAAAATATCTTGAACTCAAAGCTCATCTCATAATTTTAAAGAAAAATGCAAGATTTTAAGAATTATCTATAGAATTATCATGCACACCAGTACTTTGACATTTAGAATATTCAAGTTTAAAGACAGTGGAGAAAATAACATGTAAAGTTGTTGGAACCAATGAATCATATTTGGGAAACATCAAGAAAAATAATGAATGAGGAATGTAAAAAAGATACAAAATTCTGGAAGACTTCCAAGGGATGCTACAGTAGAATGACAAGTTGGAAAAAAACCATAGCTATTCCATGCTCTCATGTTACAATGTCACAAGAATGGCTCATGTCACTAAAAATCATTACCAGATATAATGAATTTGTCTAAATATGAACCTTTCATAACATGGCAAATCTTGGAAGACTTCTTTTGCAGTCAAGAATAATGTTTGCAAGATGCATCACACTTGGAATAAGAAAAATGAGCCATCCATTTTATACTTACTGAATAAAGTCAATAACCCCAAATTAAAAACAAGAACCATGAGTCACATTCCTACCACAGTTCCATGTGTATAAGCTACACTACCTTCACATTGCCAGAAATAAAAATTGTAGATCACAATCCTTGTGGCTTATTAATCACTACTGAATATAAACTTACAAGCAGTCACCAATGAGATGAAATGCTTGTTCTGTGAAATCTAGCTGCCTCCTGTGCTGACATCCTAATAGTAACCTGTCCAGTGAAATTGATATTATTTTCCTTACTCTTTCATTAAAGGGAAATCTCTCTTTCCCTAGCATCACATGTAAAAAATATAGAAAATCCTCATTTATCTGATTTCTTAGGTGGAAATGGAGAAGCAGTCTGGAATATCTCATTTAGAGTTTCATTGACTTGTACATATGTTACTGCCATGTGCTTTGATAACACAAGGGAGAAAATTCCAGTTCTATAATTCTGCTGGAAATTGGCAAACAAATGGGAAAATGATTTACTCCAATTCATTCAGATGAACCTTTAATTGACTGCTTTGAACAAGATGATCTAGCTTATATAGCAAGGAATTTTCTTTAAATGATTTTGATGATATGAAACAACAATGTGGCTTATACACAAGAAAACATGGCACTACAAAAACAGTAATCATACTGAGGGGGTGCAAAAGCTGACAATCCCAAGTTAACTCCTAGGTTGAATGACACCTCCCATGCTCATTATGCAATATTGGTCTAAACACAATAGTTGAAAATGAAGATCCAATGCATGCCTCAAGGTGCCCAACACCTCTTCTAGCAAGGCTTCTAGCATCTTCAAGGCTACTAAGATATTAAGTACATTCTAGTCTAGTAAGGCATTCAGTGCCTTCTAGCCTAAGAAAACTTAGCCAATGAACATTGTTACCAATACAAAGATAAACCTACATATAATAAGAACGAAAGTTTAAATTAAATAATGACTAAATCAGGCATGGAGTTGAACATCAATACACATTAAGTTTCTACCAAAGTTAAGTTTATGGAATTTTTAATATGAAACTACTCTCAAAAGTAATATGCAAATGCTAAAAATATTGCAGAATAAAGGCAATATACACTTTAAAGTATCAATAGGAAAGATATATCCACCTCGGACCAAGAGAAAAGTTCCAAAAAGCTATGGCATGGATGTTGCAAGGGGTAAAGAAGAAAGGGAAATAACAAGAAATTCTGCAATCAAGTCTGAAGATCCTTGATGAAAAGGACTGCGGAGCATTCATGTTTTTCTTGTGTGCAATACAAGAGTCATAGATCTACAAAAAATTCTAAAACTGCAACAATGGTTTAAGTTTGACTTTTTAAAAACTGCTATGCCTTATAGCAGAATAAATCCATTCATCATGAACATGCTATGCCTGAGGCTGACAGCTGCATACAATAGTCAATTTTTCCAGGAAATCTTTCTTTTTTCACTCATTTGATTCACAGTTGGCTAATGTTGCACTCAAACTCCTCAATTTCTGGATGCCTGTTTTGCCATTGTGAGATATCAATATGATCAATATACAGGATGAATGAAAGTCACTATTTTAAAATTGTAGTACCTTTTGTAATTTTTGGACCAGAACAATGGTTTTTGGGTCAAAAGAAACAGAAACTGATGGGTTTTATGATTTCATTGATATTTTTTCTTGCAGTAATCCCTCATTATGCCAAAATTGAATCATTGACACTGCAAAAATAGCAGCACAGAAGGTGTGGACCCAGAGAAGATGGGAAGCTGCATCCAAGGCATTCTCCTTCCACCACCACCACCTCGACAAAGGTCCTCCACACCTCATACTGCAGTCCTCCATCATGGACAAGAAATGGTGGTGGAAGGAAGATGCCTTGGATGTAACTTCCTACCTCCTATGCTTCAACACCTCATACCCTGCAGCTGCACACGGTGTCAAATAAATTCAGTTTTGGCACCATGGAGGATCAATCCAAACAAACAAAACAATGAAATCATAAAACTTCATTAAATTCTGTTTCTAAAAAATGAAAAATTACAAATGTTACTACAATTTTAAAAATAGTCAGAGATTTTCGAACACCCTGTATATTTCTTCTGGATTATCATAATCTACCAAAAACTAGTACAGCAGAGGTTATGCTTGTTATCAGGTGGATGCAAAGTTACAGCACATATTCTGTTTCAGCATAAGTAAGAAGTTATAAAGACATAGCCTAGCACTGTGTTTTTTGAACCATGGCCAAGAGTTTGAAATCCTCAAAAGCTACAGTAGTATATAGTAATGCAGATTGGCCTACATTTGAAGTCTCTGGGTGCAAAACTTTCTGGAAATGAATGGAATTTGGAAGGGAATACCCATGCCATAGCTTCTCAACAGGATCCAGGATATCTCTGTCTAAAGCTTGTCTCCCTTTCCCACTCAACATAACTTATAACATCAATGAAGGAGGTAGTTACCATTATATGATGGGATAGTTCCCACTGAGCGACCCATTGATGATCGATAGCTGCTGCTACGATCAAACTCCTCCTCTTCCCATGGCCGAGGGTGACCACTATATCTGGAAGGAGCTGAAATGGCAACACAGATTCATCCCTATACACATAGCAATAACTTTTCTTTCAGATCAGACTTGAAAGGATGTCACTTACATGCATTGACTGGTGATTGATACCTTAACCCATAATGTGGTTCTGCTTTGGCACTTGGAGTCCGAGATGCATTTCTGGGGTCAATATGACGTAGCTTCCACTGCCTTAACTTCTCCCTCTCACGTACTTGGGACAGAAATACTTTCCCTATCCCACCAGCTATCTTACTAAGCTCTGCTTCTTCTTTCTGTAGATACAAAACAATTATACTTTCCCAATGAATTCATGACCAAAACTGTTAGCAACATTTTGTGTTGGTTACGTTACAGAACAAGAAGGTAATCCATGCATGGGAGATTTATTTATCATAAGTCCTGTGAATATTGTAGCTTATTCCATATAGTTTCTCATGGGATACATTGGAGGAATTCAAAGTCAGAGTCAACATAAATGAACCCACTGAATTTAAATATTGTGTTGGAGTAAAAATAAATGTTGACACAAAACACTTGTACTCTGACAGGAGCTAATATGAATTGGATGTTGGAAGGAGTCATTATCCCTACACTCTTGCATTAGTGTTATCAATAATCCCCAAAGGTTAACACCTGCTTCAGTTTAGAGTGAACGTTGAGTGTGCCAGGATTGTCATGAGATTGGTCAGATATGACAACAAATCAACCAATCACCAACCAACCTACCATTTCTCACTTATATTAAATTTGGTATTTGGCTTCCTGCCCCAAACCCAGACAGGTCATATTTCAGTCTCATTAGTTCTGTAAGTCAAAAACTACAGGGTGGTCACAATTAAGGGTCACCTGTTAACCTCCATTTTTTTATATTACTGCAAATCAAGAACTTCTTACAACAGTGCCTTGATTAAGGAGTCATCTCACTGGAAATCATGTGAGGAATTCAAAATTGGCATTATGACATTACTTGAGCCAAAAACACACTGTCACTCATCAGTGAAATATTTGATCTTTGAACTTAAAACCCCAAAAATAAAATTCCAAAAAATTCCATGAAAAGGATAATGTCTCTGCAACTGATACACAAAATTACAAACAGTAATATTTTTTGTATTCCATGAGGAAATTTATGAATCAGCAGAAACCTAAAACCTATACTCAGTTATCATATTTGCTCATGTACAGGGTGATTTTTTATTCATGGGACCATTATAAATTAGATGCCTGAAATTTTGCATCAAGAATCCATAAACATGGGAAATGTGTACTCTATGAAAAAAAGTTCAATGTATCCTCCTACCTAAAAGACGTTTTCAAGACAAGGTTAAATCCATGTACGTTTAGAGGCCTGAAGGCGGCCACAGAACGTTAAGTTATTCCATTTTCCTGGATACCCTGCAGGCAGTTGTGCAGAATTACACAACACCCCTAAGACTGGTGATTGCACACGGAGGAGGACACATTGAACTTTATTTTCATAGAGTACACACTTCCCATGTTTATGGATTCTTGATGCAACATTTCAGGTATCTAACTCTTATTTGTTCCAAGATTATAAATATTTATAATGGTTCTATGAATAAAAAATCACCCTGTATAAGGCAAATTTTTTCTGCATATTTTATTGAGGATGATAAGGGTCTTATATTAAAATTTTTTTTTTTTTTTCAGGAAAACTTTTTTATAAGCACACCTCTGGTTCATTGGTCATTTATTGAGATGGAAACAGTGTCTATAGTCAGTAAGAAAAGGGGAAATATAAAATAATAATGTTAATAACAAAAACAGTAAACAGAGGGGGTGGCAACGTTGATTTGCACACATTTTACTTAGAAAAGGAACCTAAGATGTCTGGTGGCATGGAGAATTCATTCAGGGAGCTCTCATTATCGAAGGAGGGGCAATTCCAGAGATAATCATGTGTCTGGGAAATTATTGAGTCAATGAGGTTTTCTGACAAAGCCAGAAGGAAGCAAAATTTTTAAACGGTAAGCTTCTTTGAGGATTTTATTACAAAAGTATGAACTTTCTCTTTTATGTATTCATCCACTTCCTTCTTGAATAATGGAAATGTTCCCTCTTTCTCCATGAAAGACCATTAGATTTGTTAGTGCCCTCCTCAATTTAGCCTTTTCCTTGATCCACTTCCATATACATGTCGCCAATGTCATACTTACAAATTATTGCACAGATACCTTCACTTCCTGAATCACTTCGACTTCTCTCCTGCCATGTAATTTTGCTGAACATTTCCATCGATTTTCACAGATAATGAAACAAATGTTACAGAGACTGTGCACCATGCCATTAAAGGCCAGGACAGTGAATGAGAAACTAAGTTGAACTGACCCCATGACCAGCATTATCCCTTATTCAACTCCTTTGTCCCTGACACTTTCGCTACAAAAAAGGGAGGTGCATCTTATACAGAGTGGTGCATTATACTTGAGCAAATACAGTATATGCTTGATGGGCCAAGGATTGATAGGCCAATCTGTTATTCCCTGAACAGCATGCAAATAAAGCCATCTCTATTGCAATAGCAATGGACAACCTTTCTTCTATATATTATAGGTAAGAACCATCACCAATTTGCCACTGTGATAATGCTATTTGTCTTTCTTTTTTATCTAATGAACCCACTGAGTTTATATCTTGTGTTGATGAAATTCTGGTCTGAATGCTGGAACCTAAACACATGAGTCCTTCCAGAATTCTCATACTCCATGGATTTTCAAATGACACAATAGCAGCTTCTACAACACTGTCCTTACAACATATTGAGACCATAAGATGCTCCAGAATAATGTAAACTTTTCCAAAAGTTCTTACCATAATTTTAGGATCCACATTCTCTTTGGTACTTCCAGTGTCAACCTGATCCTCTTCATCTGAGGGTTCTGCATCCTTTGTGCTACCAGACCAATGCCTCCTTCGTTCTGGAAACCAAGAGGCAGCAGTAGCACTATCAGCATTAGATTTATAAAAATATTGCTGACTTTAGGCATCCCAAAGATAAATAAGCCTCCTCCCTGCAGACTACCCAGTCCACTCTGAAGTCCACCTAAATGACCATAGAGGCAGTCTCACCAGGATCAGTATAAGGAAACGGAGGAGCAGGGAAATCGTCCCGCTCAATCTTTGGTGTCTCTCCTGGGGTTGGAGGTCGAGCAGATGGAAAATGTGCCAGTTCAATAGGCTCCTCATTATTCATATGAGGCGAACGTGGACGAGGTGTTTCAGATACCATTCGATCCACCAGGGCTTTCATGGCTGACTTGGAAGACTGCTTCCCTCGAACCCTTGAACTGCTTCTCTCAGAGGCTGGAGAGAAACAGGCAACATGAACACCATGAAGAGTCTGACAGCAGTATTAGTGATGTTTTGATCCTAAACAGTAATGGTGAAAAGTAATGATAGAACAGCTTCCAGATATTGTATCATACACAAATAGAAATACCTTGTGCAGACTAGGATAGTTATGATAGTCACAATGTCTCATTAACCCTTTGATAGTATGTGATGTATATCTGTCAGTAAACATTCCTCAATGTCATATGTCAATGACTGTTTCAAAGAGTACCACACCCTGAAGATCTAGACTCAAAAGAAACCTGTCCTGTAATTGCTCATAATATGTTTGATGAATAAAACCTTTTCTTTTCTAACCCCAAATTTCATGTGGAAAAAAAAAACAGTCAATGGGTAAAGATAATATGACCCCCCTCCTGCTCCTGTACAGTGAAAAGAAGCAGTAAAAATACCACTTTATGCAATCTTGGCAAAATTAAAAATAGATATTCAAGAAGTGAATTTGTATTGCTTTAGCTTGGCACCAAAGCTTATTACAGATCTGGAGGTTGAACCATTCCATTTCAATTGCATTTGATTCTGATTCATGGGAAAAGCATAGCCAAGCTAGAAGGAAAACATGATGTGAGCCTGAAAGATAAAAATGAAACTCTTCCTTTGATTTGAAAAATGTAATGTGGATGGATAGTTTCTATTGCAAATCTTTTCTGGATCAGAATCTATGACAAAGAACAAGAAGGCCTGCTTTCATCTACAGTGACTTCTCTTTAAATTCCTACCTCCTCCAACATCAATGGGAGATATTTTTATGGTCTCCAATGATTGCTCTCATTGCCCAAATAGAAGCAGCATCTTCCTTATCTCAAATGAGAACTCAGGCATATACTTGCCAGTTGTGTACTATCAGTCTATGCAACATATTTATCCATCTGATTCACCACTTGCAACTTCATCATTACCTTCCAAGATCATGGCTTGTTATCTTGCATTTGCCACAGTTCACTATTTGCAAAAGACATGCAATGAAACAAACTTGATTGATGCAACTAGTAAGTTGGCCATCTATGGAATCTGGCCTGACAGTACAGAAAGAATTTGCTGCTGGTTGTTGCTTCACTGGATGCATCACTGACAGCATTTCACATGTTAAAGGTAGAACAAATTAAAAGTAAAGCCAATTTAGTACATGACTTCACTTACAATCAGGTCGATGGAACTGAGGGGATTTGGGTGCTTTGTCATAGGGATGAATCGGTCTTCGAAGATAGCCCAGTGATGGTTCTGCCGTCAGGTAACTGTATGTGTAGATTCGAGTAATGTCTTCTCCATATGGGGAACGATAGTCTCTTAGGATCAAGCCTGGACTATACATTCGACCAGAATACTGGAATGCACAAAAAATTGAGCACTTTACTTCAAGAGCATCATTTGAAGAACCACAGCTGGTGACCAATGGTACACATCCCAAAGACTTAGGAACTCAATATCATTTATTATTATGGTATATTTATGGCACTATTTTTTTGACAGCAAACAGGACTGTTGGGAAGATAAGTTCTGCCAAGCTGAGTAGAGGTTCATAATGATACTAGTGAATTGGGAGAATTAGATTTTATGTGGTAAAAAGAAAAGTCCCAACTCCACATTAGAATAGTATTGGTGGGAAGGTACTAAGATGCATAGCTTCAACCTCATACACCATACAAATAAAGCTAAAATGGCATGCTTCATCAGTATGTCAGCAATACATTATTGTAAATAAATTCAGGAAAAAAATAAAAAGGAAATGAAACAAGGAACACACCTTTCTATTGAGACTATTGTAGTTACTACATGAGGAACGTAAAGATCCATTGATGCTAGGTGAGCGGGAACGAAAGAATCTTTCAGACTGCAAAACACAGGAACAAAAACAAAGTCTATGACTACAGCAAATCACAAAACAGGCTGCTTCATGCTGGAGGCAGGAGTCAGATGGGATCAGGTTTAGTTAGTCTAACATAAATCAACAGCAACTAATAACTGTGTGTAAAGTCATGTAAAGTACTTGTGTCATGTAAAGTATTTGTATACTTTATATCAAGAGATAGAGCTTAAGAAACTACTCTTTTTTTTTTACTTTTCTCATTTAACCTGTTAATTGGGTATGACACATTGGCTGACAAGGCAGTCTAAGACATGGTAGGCAAAGTAGCAAATCATGTCAAGGTATATTCTATACAAATCCATCAGATGGAATCATAGCCATTGTCATTCCCATTGCATATCACTTACTATCCTGCCTCCAAGAAAGAAGTATACTTGAAATGAAAACCAATTAGGAATAACAAAGTCTCTATATAGAAGTAAATCAAAACAAAAATGTAGGAAAATACTAATAATTATTGTTTTGGAGACACAAAAAGGAAAAAAAAAAAACATGCAAACAGAAATAAGGAAAATTTTAAATTGCAATGATGGGCTCCAAACCGACTGAAGAAGACAATGACAGCACCTGTGTATCACTGATGCTACTTAGTCCCTCTAGTTCCCGAGCTGAAATATCACCATCCAAGTGGCCATCAGCCAGAAGACTGCTGTCTGGACGATCATCAGGGCCAGGACCACATCTTGGATGCCAGATTGCAGCTCCTGTTGAAGGAACACCCAAATGTGGCCAAAGACTATTTTACCAAGATCCCTGTATACTTCTGTTATGTCCTTGTGTAATGACTGGAGAAGAAGACACTTGGACTAACCTTGGACATACATTTCTTCTCCATCACCAAATGGATCTCCACATTTACTACATCTAGCACAAGTGGGATGGAAGTGATGTATCTCCCCAGCCTGGAGCACTTTTCCATTAATAAATCTCCCACAGTAAGCACACTTCACTCCAAACAATTTCTGATAATCCTTCTCGCAATAAGGCTTTGCATCCCTGTTTGATAAAAAAAACAAAAACAAAACACAATGAATGTTTGACTGATGTATCAAGCAGAAAAAGGATAGCAATGACACCCATCATATGTGCATGGTTTTTTTCTCCATTGATTAAATGATGACTCACTTTCCCTTATAGCCTTCACTGAGCATGACACTACAGGCAGCACAACGAAAGCACCATACATGCCATTGATTATCTAGTGCTATCAAAGATTGGCCTTCCTTCAGTTCCTCACCACAACCTCCACATTCTATAACATGAAATTAAGAATAAATCAAGATGTAAAAAAAAAAACCCCTTGCAAATGGAAAGTAACCAAGAACTCACTGGGCAAAGAGGAAGGGCTGGTAGGAGGAGAATGAGAATCAACTATAGGAATATGAAGGCATCTTTGACAGAGGCAATCCTTTCCAGTGAAAGTCACTCGGTCACCAGAAGGAAATGGTTCCCTATAGCAAAGAAAATGTGTGGAACATTCAAGCTTACAAACATCATTTTAAGATGTCAATGCAGTAGAGGGTGTTGCACACATATGACCCCACTCCCTGCCACACACAGCCTTAACTATAAGAAAGAAAGCTAGAAAGACAAGAAGGATAATCTTGGAACTCTCATTTAATCCTCATTCTAATCCTTCCCTTTTTCATCAGTTCAGGTGTCTAATGAGAGTGAAATTAAATTCAATGATCACATACTTGCAACTAAATTTGAGAAGCTTGTGATGTTACAGGTGAATTCATTTCCCAAGGGTTTAAGTATCTCCTCACCTTATCCTGCTTGTCTTGAAACTGTCTGGTATGCAGACAAGGCATATGAACTATTGTAAGTTAATTACTATATTTAAAAAAAAAAGTACTCTTCCTTATGGTGTCCCAGCATTTCTCTGAGCTCTTATATTTAAGATAGTCGTGGGGGGGGGGCTATCTGTGTACAACACCCTATACAAAAATAAGAAGTCAAAAACTTCAAATATTGCCAATTGCATATGCAATCAGAAATTCAAAGACCCTACCTGGATATGTCCATGAAAAAACATCAAGTTGTACTATCAGTTGAGATTAATTTTGCTACATGAAAAAAAAAACTAAAAAAGTAAAAACATGGTCTGGTTCTATGCCTCAACTGTGCACTCAATCAACATTTCCTGGTCTGAGAATAGCTTGCCTTTCACAGACTATGTAACATACAGAGAAGTAGTAGCTCCTTTTGGATGGAACAGAACTCAAGTGGCAAAGGATGACAAGATGACAGAACATCAGGCTGGAATTTTTATTATTTAATCTAAAGAGGCTGCTTTTGCAATTTTCATTAAACAGGTGAAGTCAGGAAGCAAGGTTAAGAATGAAAGAAACTGTCTTTAAAAAACCATCATTATATGCATTCTACAGGTTAGCAAAAATGGGAAACATCAGTGAAAAGATGCAGGAATGCAAAGGAATCTCAGGCTATGCTAGGAACAGCATATATATATTCATAGTACACACTGCAATGCTTTACAAGCAAAAGCATCAAGGAAGAAGCAACATTTGCATCTCCATGTTTCTCCCAACTTACATGCAAACACAAACGGTGCTTCTCTCCATCTTTCCATAACTGCATCCATGTGCCAACTGGCCTTATGACTTTTAAACTGGGCATCAATCAGGAAAGCTCAAAGCTCCACAGGTCACTACCACTTTGAACTGACCCATTCATGAAGTTAAAAAGGACCTATTACTATTATGTCATCTAAGACTGAAAGGAATGGCACTAACTTGCAACGGCCACATCGGAAACATTTCCGATGGTATGTATTACCCAATGCTGTGACAACTTCACCCTCAACATATTCACCACAACCTCCACATTTGGTCCCATAGTATTTCTGGTAATCTCTGGTACAATAATAATTGTTCTCCTTGAAGAAGAAGCCTCCACGCTCCAAAGATGTATTGCAAGCTGAAAAAGAGCAGAATAAGCTAGACCATCAAGATCATGAGACAAGGGAAAAAATGTTTAATTTTTGCTTTCTTCTACAGTCATTGATAACTGATGAAAACGTTGTGAGTATGCCTACTGATCCTAATTCCTTTCCTCAAAAACCAAAACCGAAGTAAGAAATCAGCCTGAGATCCTATTAGTCAGTCATTTGCTTATGGCCCTATAGAAGTCAAGATATCTTTATTAGTATATTGGTGTTTTTATTTCATAATTTCAACATTTTTACACTGGAAAAATGTTATGCAAGTAATTCTGAATAAAAACAAAAACAGACTTGGAATTAAAATGCCATTCATAACCTAGTCTCTCTGAGCACTTACAAACCTTACTGAATAAAAATATGAATTTTAACTCTTGACTGTCCTGCCCAAGATTTCTTAGGTTCAGCACACTGTGTCCACTATGGCATGCCTGAAAATTCTCATTTTAGTATCTTCAACAATGAGTAGATAATAAAATAACAAAATCATCAGTTTTCAGTGATTAAAAGTCCCACATTCATTTTTTCCGTTGTACCTTGACAAGTTTCACACTTCAGAAAAACTCACCACTGGGTTTTTAAACAACACACAAAAACTCAATCAACAGTCAAGGGGTTAATGCCTTGAAGTGTTTCTACATTTATTTTGGCTCAACATGTGCATCGTTACCCAACATCAAGTCCACTGTCTAGAGGTAAATTTTTTCCTTTCATTTTTTCTTATGCAATTGGCTGACTTCTCTAAACCTTGAAGTTGTTTCTCCCAGGAGGATAACTAAATGGAGTCCCTGTATTTTTGCAGAAAGCAATACACTAGAATCTTTGCTAGTAATCTATTGGCATATAATGAGGCAAGAGTAATGAAGAAAGATTTAAAAATAGTCATGAAGACAGCAGAGGGATGAAGAAAGAAAAAAGCTGAAGAAAGCTGGAGCTCACCAGCACATTTGAAGCAGGTGACATGAAAGTAATTGTCTTGCACCTTCAGGACTTCACCAGAGCACTTCTTGCCACAAAGCCCACAAGCAGCTTTCCCTATAAACAGAATCCATTGCTCCATTTACATTTTTACCTCAGCACCATGGACTGCAAAATGTTCTCACTCTATAAACAAGAGATTCCTGGAAATTGTCATGATCCCTTCACTCACAAACCTTTTTCTGTTCCAAGTCACTATTTGTTTTCGTTTGGCTGAAAAAGATAGAAGGGGAAGAGTGTACACTCACCTTTTCCTTTCGCCATCGGTATCACGGGGGGAGAGTCCAACACACTCAAGTAAAGAACAACAACTTTCACTTTTCAAATTCAGTTCTCGCAAGTCATCTTTCTCAAGTCAGGAGCAACAAAGAACCACTCATGTCACCTCGGTGTCATCTGTGAGAGCAGAAAGGTAGACCGGTCGACGTCAGGTTTATGTTTGGAATTTTAGTTCTACAGAAGCACTGACAAACACGCCTAATGCCTATTGCATGCAAACACACCTAGTGTCTACCATGGAGAGAATAAAGCATGCATAATTGATGGGCTTCTGTATGACCACAGCCGAAGGTCTAGTTTACATAAGCACAGGAATAAGGGATACAGCAGAATGCCCCCCAGACAAGAGTAAAGATACAGCACGCGACGCTTAACTGGGTCATGAAAAATGAAGACCAGCTGAAGAGGAACAGACGCTCCTCTAACTCCTACCATCGCTCTGCAGACTATCAAGGCGTAGCCTTTTCCTCTTTCTCTTTCTCTCCCTTCCCCTTCCCCCTATTTTTCTTCTACGCACCAGACACTCCTCCTAGGCTCAACTGATTGACATTGACCTACATGCTGGCAAGGCATGGGTTTAGTCGACAAGCTCCAAGCATCATTTCATTCCTTCTCGCAACTCAAGTCAGTACCAATCTTCATCGTATGGAGAGTCGAGAGTCATACCCCTCATCCTCTTCTTCACGGGAATTTTTAAATTACCATATTAGAACTTGAGTATCAGAGAGCAAGGAAAGGGACAAGTGGAGCCTTCATGGGTCAGGTTTGGAAATCTAACATACACACAAAAACAAATACTTTTATGGCTTTTTTAACTTTTACTTACAACAATGCAATATTTTCCACATGGCCCAAGTTAAGGGCTGGGGAGGGGAGTGGATTGAATGAAGGGGAATTAGTGTTGATGAATGTCATTCAGGAGGTTCATCTGAGTGGAAATCCTCTGTGACTCATTGCCCGTTCACTCTCCATGGATCGTTGAGATGAAAAGCATGACGAGATCAGAGAGAGGTGTAAAACAGCGATAAAAATGAGCTTAAGATGAGGGCGGGAGATGAACGCGTCATGCTTTCTGCATCCCTTAGCCCACTACTTCCGTGCAGCTGGCAAGGTCACACTCTCACTTTCACATACACATTCTTCACTCGCACTCGCACTCTCACACACCAGCATCCATGTGCCGACGAAGATGAGGCAGTTTTTAAGGTTAACCAGGTTTCGCATCGTTGCGACATACCGTGTCGAAAAGGTAAGGGCTGCAGTACGCAGTTGAGTGAGGTAAGTAGAGGAGTGAGCGAAGAAAGACAAAAAAAACCCCAAGGTGGGGTTACGAATGCGTCATCCATCGCGAGGGGAGCTCATATGTGGGCCCAGGAGCTCACAAGGCTCCACGGGGAAGCTACAAATATCCTATCCCCATGCCCCCTCCAGCTTGAGGAGATCCGGGGAAAGAAAGATTCCTCCCCTACTTGCCTTGCTGGGAGAAACAGGAAGTGCCCGGCGAGTCACTGACAGTGTGAATGTATCGGTTATAAACCATCAGAGGAATGCCTCTTCGGAAGAGACCGCCAGGTAGATAATAACGTGGTTTGACGATTGCCCAAACCTGACATAATCAAGCAATATTCTCAAGCACGTACACTCAGATTTAACCGAGGCTGAGGAATTCCACATCAGTGGAGAGAAAAGGCACAGAGGCTACGACCTGAAGTGGAAAGATCTGCACATGCACTCACGCACACACACACCAATATAATCAGGCATATAGGGGGAGCAGAAGATACACACAAGTCCGCTAGATAAGAGAAAGAGAGAAGCCCCGGTCCCAGGTTTGAAATCACTCAGCTGAGAGGATGGTTGGGAAAACTCGGGGGTACCATGAGCGATAGAGTCGAGCCGCACGAGCGCACTCCTCTCTCTGAGCAAGGCAAGGGAAGGGAAGGGAGGAAAGAGAGAGGAAAGAGCGAGGGAGCCACCGATCGATCCTCCTCCTCCTGTACACCCCCCTTGCGCCCTTCCCACTCCAACAGGGGATTCTAGACTTTCATTCATGAGAACACTTCCTCCTCTAAATGACGCGTACACATGATCATTCGAGGTAATAGCTCCCCTAACATAAAATATCCCCTGAGGGGATTCACGTCATTCGTCCGCTTGCAAACATTAGTCATCACGTTACACGTAGTTCTGCCCCCATAAACATATTGAGGAATGATCATAGAGAATGGAATAAAGGGGCGAGTGAATGAGGCTGGCAGAGGAAATCCTTAATTCTCTTCATCAACATGAGAACATTTCCCACGGGCTTTTTCCCTCTAGGTTCCTTCCCCTCACCTTTTTTTTTTCTCTCTCAGGAATGCTCATCAGTATGAGCTCAACACCTGAACAATTTCATTCCATGCACAGTTCAACATTATAACTGAATCAAGAAATCCAGAGCTAACTAGGTAAAAATAAAAATGGGGGGACTGACAATTACTTCATGAATGATCTCTGGCTGGAACATCTTATATGAATTTTAGACACACCAAAGAAACATAAAGTATTTTCTCCGATACTCCTTGAAGCAAATCTAAATTTACTAAAACTAACTCACTAACTAAATTAACTTAACCCCTTGAACACACCAGATATTGGACAATTTCATACCCATGATACAACAGAATATTGTTTGCTTTTTTTAAAACAATTTTTTGTTTCTGCTAAAGTTCTCTATTTAAATGCAATTACCTCTGATTTTACTTCCTTTTGTGATACTTTCCCTCCATGAGCATCATGAGTACTGGTAGCATGGTTTCTCCATGACACATAGCAGTGCATCATGTGTGTCCAAGGGGTTAAAGACACTTCACAGCATGCACTAAACATAGAGGCAAGAAGGAAGGTGGATGTAAGGGTAAGGGTAAGGTCAAAATTCAACCAAGTTATGTGATTTTCATCAAGGTTCAGTGAAAACATCCATTTGATTCAGTCCAAGGCAAGAAGCATGCTTTAATTGAAGACTGCACAAAATTGTTATGGCATGACAGTATATCACCAATCAATACAGGTTCTTCATGATGATAATCAGCATGATCCAATGTTTTCAATATGTTCAATCAAATACTCCACATATCTTGCAAAACAGCAGTCCTATCTTCATCCCTCGAGTTCTGTTTCAACATTAAGAAGAGATTTCTATTTTGCCCTATGCCATTCCAGTAGGTTGATGGAATTAGTGTCACATTGAATTGTTGCCTGAAAAGTCAAGTTACAATGCTTCAAGTGACTCACACATTCCTTTCTTTTATTCATTTATATAACTGCCTCAGGAACCAAATGTTAAATTAGCAATGTTGAACTAATCAGTAACCTTGAAAATTATTTTTTTTTTATGGAGTCTTTGACCCCCACCCTGGGAAGTATAAGCAAGGCATTTGATAGAATGAATATAAAAATTCAGAGAGCCAGAAATTTTGCATGGAATTAGGGAAATGGGCCAAATAAATTTACGATACATGCTCCAAGCTACATGAGGATATTCTACAAACACAACTGATTAAAAAAAAGGCAAGTTATCAGGGACCCAAGGTAATATACAGGTCATCAAGTAGTCAGTAGAAGAGAGAAGCAAAAGTGCAAGATATCCTTCAGATCGAGGAGAGATTATTTGTGAACTCAGAGCCTAGATTGAGAACCCCAACTTATCTGTTAATGGGAAATTGTCAGTTTCCACTAATAGCTGATGTTAATGATCAACCTTATCTTGAGGTAACCCTCAATGAAGTTCTTGTTAACGATGAATCATTTTCACCACTAAAATGCCTTAGAGGTTCCTGGGGTGAGACACATTTTCTCACTTCCATAAAAGATTTCATGGGATTCTGATTTTTTTTATTTTGTTCAAAAAATCTTGGGAGATTGAAGAGTCCATTTACAAAAATGTTGAAAGAGAACCTATAATTGTACAAATTTTCCCAAAACCAAATAAAAGATCCTAATGAGAATTGGCATCTGTATATACGAGAACAACCAAGATATAGAACAAGTCCTGAACACTTATTGATCAACCCTTGGATAGGATTCCTTCTGGGGCAGAGGTAATGGCACCATATGACTCACAATGAACATCATACAGACAGACAAGATCTAGGCTTGCTAATAAAGTATGGTATGAGGTTGTTCAAGACTACAAAAATATACCATGCAGATCCTTCTCTGTGACATGACAGGTCTGAGCTGTCAATATAAACCATACATTTTTCCATTGTCTCATAGCATGGAATTAAGAAATTAATACAATATAGTAACTGTTATTACCTTTTACACAACTATCACTTATAAGCTAAATAATTTAATTGATATTCCATGACTATTCTTAATACATATGGCTCATAAGACTCCCCATTTATTGAATTGCAATTCATTTACTGATTCAATAAATAAAGCTTTTCCCTATCATAATGCATATTCACTTGGTCCAGCAACTAGTCAAATCCAGCACATGAGCACCCAACTAGCATAGACCAACAAAAAAAAAGTCAGTGATGATGCTTACCTAAGGTTACTAAGCAGATTGATAAAATTGCAGCTATGCATTGATTTACTGCAACTAAAATGCAATCCTAGAGAACACCACCAGATATTGCAAACTATTGCCAAGGATGAACTAGGTATGTACAAAATGTACCAGATTGGGTATTCATATGCAAGGTGTATAGTTGAGTTGGAGGCAAGCTTGGCTCCCAAGGTGGAGCACCAGGTTTGAAACCAACAAACTGAGAAATTTACAGTGACTTTTGATTGGATGCACTCTTCCTAGTTTCTATCACAAAGGGCATAGGGATTCAATTTATAATAATAATAATAATAAACACTACACTGCTAAGTGCAAACCAAGGTGTGTTTGGGGAGGGAGAACCTGAACATATAGCACCTGTCATTCGATGTGGAACAAGAATCTGGGTGGTGAAGGCTGAACCTGGATATCTTATCAGAGTAAAGCTTTATTGAGTATCCATTGGGATCTGGGATTATACAGGGTGTCCAACACAAAATGCTGAATTTCAACAAATACAACTTTTTAACTGGATACCTACATCCTTAATTTAAAGATCACTGCATTACCTTGTCTAAAGACTGAAGCTCTAGGAAAACACTACTTGCTGGCCCAAAAGTCATCAAACATCGCCATTCACACAGAAACACCTGATGCAGAAGTTAAAACTGCCACCTGTTGATCCATTGATGAACTATTTAAGTTTGCCTACTGTTTACTGTTCAAGGCAGCTGCTAGTTAACATGTTAATGTCTTGCACTTGAAAAAGTTGCAATGTATTTTATGATTTGCTCCATTTATAACAGCAAAAAAATGTTAAGTGCAAGTTACACTGCACTGACTGCAAGAAAAAAAAACTGCAGGATCAGAGTATCAAACAGTTTGATGATTACATCACACAGGAACATTCTGATGGGAGAATTCTGAAAGCACTTCCAAAGGTGCATTGAAGTTTTGATCCAACAAGTGGAGATTTCCTAAAAC
Source organism: Darwinula stevensoni (assembly GCA_905338385.1). Classification (NCBI taxonomy): domain Eukaryota; kingdom Metazoa; phylum Arthropoda; class Ostracoda; order Podocopida; family Darwinulidae; genus Darwinula; species Darwinula stevensoni. Next base: position 76,579 of record CAJPEV010000069.1, read on the forward strand.
TTCATACTCCAAGGAACACATTAATATAAAAATCAAGGCTGTAGGCATCCTGTATAAATAGTTGTAAACTTTTTACATCTGGCTTTTCTATTGAATACCCTATAGTGAGGGAGATAACAGAGTGGTTTAGATAGAAGAGAAGTGTAGGTGGAATTTCTGTGTCAGTAGGCATTATGGCCTTCGAGGTACTCCAACTTTTCTTTTATTCTCTCGATTCGGGTTCAGGTCAACGTTACAGTTAAATTATGTCTAAAAAACTTGACCTTCATCAGTGGAAGCAAACGAAGACCTAAGAACTATCATTATATCTGTAGAAATGGAGCAGCCTTCGTAAACATATGGGTAAACCACACAAACAGCTCATATTAGGCCTAGCGTCGTATGCGTGACTCGATCAAATTTGGATCTCACACACATTACGCTCTGGCCGCAGCCATATTGACTAAAGATGCCGGGATGAGTCTGTCCCCTGCCCACCTAGAGCTCATATCCATGGCAAATGCGATGATACGGATGGATGAATCGCCAGGGTCAGTCGCCTAAAGCATGGCATTCCATGGATATCACCTCCTTTTCATAAACTGATACTCAAGAGCTATTTTACGCTTCCCCCTCCCGATTTCCCGTCCTTCTACAAGGTTCAAGACTTACTAGTGCACAAGAATTATCATGAGATTCTTCAAAGTATGAAGTTTACTCGAAATACCGAATGCGCACTATTTCATGAAGCAGCTAAGGCAGAGGGTCCCCAAGTCCCCAGTTCCTCTAAAGCTACAGGTGGTCCCAATGGAGACAAGTTTTTGACACCTCCTCTCATGCGTCATTAAGGTTGCTTTGCGTTTTAGTTGCAGTTCTTAATAGTTTATCTTTTCGCTTTCCCTAGGCCTTAAGCTTAACTATCCATTCTTGGAGTTTTTGTCGTAGCGTCAATCTTATATTTCAAGGAACTACATGAGATTCAGCGGAGAGGACAGGCACCAGGGAAATATTATTGCACCCTTTAATATTGTAAATGGAAAGCATTCGTAATGCTACATTTCAGGAATTCAAAATAAAAAACAACCAATATCGTCATAAAATCTGCCTGCCGTATTTGCTCAACCATGTTGGAATGTGCTGAAGTGACGCATCCGACGAGGAGCAACGCGTAAATTCCTTCTTAACGACGCTGTTTCATTCTCCAACTTTGAAAAGTTATAGCAGTTGTAGCACTTGGTGAAATTTTTATTAAGCATGCTAGAAAAATATGTCATCTGCATGAAAAAAAATGCCTTGCACAATATCAAATAGCTATATTATTATATTATATTAAATAAACTACCCCCTCCCCCCCCCCTCCCTCCGTGCACTATTTCGATATGGCTATCTTGTTGCCTGGACTTGAGGCCAGGCGTGAGCAGAATTACACGGAAAGGCATGTGATAATAATGAGTGGCTCACTTGTCCCAGTCAAATTGGACGAGTAAAATCATGGTAAAGATGAAAGAAACACAGAGACGGAAATGAAGAGTGACAGAGAGAACGGAAAGCAAATGTTCAAATGGGATGCTTTTTCCATTTCTGTTTCATAATTGGTACTTTAAGGAAATTTTAAAAAGGCATGTTAAGGCAATTCATTTGTCAACTGTATTATGCCACTACATAATCTACATTGAACGCTTTAGACTTATTTTTTCAAGTTAATGGTAAGCTGAATCCCAAAATGAGACATTTGGAGATGACTTGGAGTGAGATTGACTTCATGAGATTAGCTTACAGGGCTAATGAAAACTAAACCGGATGGTGCCTTTTTTTATCGTCGCCTTTTCAACACACCTGGCCGCTAACGAGTGGAACGGAGACGAGGGTGACGGTCACGAAATTTCTGAACACCATGACCCAACCATTCCCTGAAGATGACGTATGAGAAGCGCGACAAGCCGCTCCTAACTGAGTTAATGGATGAGGAAGGAGTGGTCCCCGCATGCAGACGTTCCACAAGTGGAACCATTTCAACGTCATGCATTTGTGTGTGTTCGTAGGGATGCTTCAGAATCGTCTCTTCTCTCTCTCCCTCTCATATCCCAGCTTTCAAGGTCCCCGGAGAAACTCGAGGAGGATCACGGGGACCTTGACTTCTCAAGCAAAGAGAGATGGTATCTCGAGTCTCGGGAATGCTTGGCCAAGTGAGAAGTCGTCAGGTTATTGCCTCATGCGATGGAGCGATATGAAAGCAGGGGAGATAATGAACCCAGAGTGGGACATTTCCATGGTTTCCTCTTCGGTACGAGAAATGGATCAGCACACAGGAAGAAAAAGGGAATCCCTTTCCGGAATGCTTTATTTTTTCTAGGGGTTGCTAATCGGTCGATTGCTGGTATTTTGATCGAGTCCCTTATTTCTTCCCTAAATGCGGCGAATGAAAGGTAATATAGCATTTCAAGTTGATTCTGCTCAGTTATTGCTGTCCCTCGCCGTCAACCCCAATACGTGCACGGAATGGGGTCGGCCTAAGTGGAAGGATCTTCCGCTTAGAAGATGATGAGGACAAGGGCGTTGGGTAAGTACCTCCTGTCTGCCTTCCACGGATATCTAGACAGCCTCTAGGGTAAATGTGGAAATAAATAAACGCCTGCAATACTTGCTCTTACGTGGAGGCAGGAGCAGGGAGCAGGAAATCGTCCTTCACTCTCCTATCACTGCTATCATCTTACTTTCTTCCTTCAGTCTTTGACAAGGACTCGCCTTGAGTGCTCATAGCGATCTTGTACCAGAATTTCGTATTGGAGGCATCGCCCCCTCCCTGCCTGTCGATTCCGTCACGTATGAGTTGGGCAAATCTATTGTTTGGAGACCGCAGTTTCCGCATGGTTTCATCGTCTAATGGCTGGAAAAAGAAGTCTTGTGATTAGGGCGACCGCGCACCGGCGCGGATTGGAGCGGAGATCATTTTTTCCCGCTGGAATTATGCCTCACGGCTTTGAATGGGTCCACGTACGTTGAAGCAGATTCGATCGGAGCGGGCTCGCGATGATTTTCTTCCGTACGGCCGGGACGTTATCTCATCGGCGAGGTCGAGATAGCAATCATCCAAGAAAGGACGAACATGTACGACATGGCAGATAAGGATCCGCTCCGCTCGAGTGCACTGGTGAAATCCGAAAATTCGAAACAATCTTCGTCGACCCGCGTTGGTGTGTGAACACCGTAACGTCTCACTCCCACGATTTCAGCCACTATTACAAGGAGATTAACGCGATTCGAGTGTTCGATAAACGACGACTCGGAGCATCCCGACTTCAGTCTCACGAACGAGACGGAGGGGAAAAGAACTATCAGACCGAGGCCGAGAACGAGAAGTCATGCACCAGAGTGGAAAATATATAACCCCGATCCCCTTCCTGCATTTGATTGCTTTTTTATGCCCTGCATGCCTTCTGAATGCCAGCGGAAACCAGACAGGACGGAGGCTGCCTCTCCCGTTGTCCCCATGTCGTCCAACGTTCGTTCGAAGGACACCCGATTCCCCGCACGTATCGAGATTGTGCAGGACAGCAGTGACTGCTTAGAATTTTAAACTGGAACTGGTATAAAGGACTTCTTTTTCATCTCCTCACGAGATCCTTGCTTTTTTTTTTGCATTACTGTCACTCGGGAGCATCGCTTTTGTCCTTGTGCTCCCCTTTTTGAAAATAAGAACGCATGTTTATTTCTCGAAGATAAAGTCACAGTTTCGTCGGATGCATCGCAAATTAATCATTTTTGGCTCTTCGGTAATTGTGCACTGCAGTGAAATCGAAAAACAGGCATCCAGGAAGAGGTTTTTGAGGTCCGATTGAAACTCGATCAATTTTGATTACCTTTTCAATAGCGATTAGATTACATCCGGAAATCGATTGAAGTCGGCAGCCGTAATTTTTCTATTTTCCGAGGAAAAATTGAACGAACGAGGTTTACGGAATGAGCTAGGAATTGAATTGAGTGGACCGTGAAATGTCTCCATTAAAATTTACGAGCGCAGTAGATAAGGATCAGCCTGAGCTTAAGATCGTAAAAATCATCTCTGTTCACGCTGCAACACTTCTCTAGCCAGGTGGTCGCGAGAGTTGCAACTTCACTTCTTTAGAGCAGTGGTTTCCAAGCGGCGTAACTCCTCGAGTTCCTTTTTCCCTGACAGCACACTTTGAATCCTAGGGTGCTGCTTGGAAGTGTGAAGGAGGAGAGGGGGGTTGCTGCTTGGAAGTGTGGAGAAGGAGAGGGGGTGAGGAGGGTTGCTGCTCGGAGGTGCGCGACGAGAGAGGAGTGCTAAGCGGAAATTTTGCGGTGCGGACTTCCCGCTGTCCTTGGCCTTTAGCTGTTGTGTGGAAAAAAAAACTTCTCCTTGTATTTCCCCTCTCGAAAACCGTAAATCTCGCTGCACGCTTGAGCTTTGCTTACGGCACACCCGCTGGGCACACCAGTTGGGAAACATCGCCCTAGGGCTACATACAGGATTCGAACTGTCGAGTTCTACGTGTCTTTTGCTTATGTTTCATGCCTCAAATGTGAAATTCCTCGACGCTTGAAATCGGGTAATACAGTAGTCGAATATACAGACTTCCGAAAGCACCATGCTTACAGCTTACCATCTGCAGTCGGTCGGATGGCGCTTGCTCCTAAGGGAGACCTGGGCTAAGTGGAAAGGGTAACTATTTCCCTCTTGTAAATTCCTATTTACGAGAATGGGGTCAGAATGAAGTGCCTGTCTGACATTATGTACCCTGAAGTGTGTTCACTCATCGTTGAAATCCTTCGTTCGAAACTCAGTATGCAAGTGCCATGTTCGAGTCAGCCGGGCTGTCGAGGACTTCCATATTTCTCTCCGGAAGTTGGGGAATTTTTATTTAATAGCAGAGTCTGTTATCATTGGAAGGTCATGCGGGTGTGGAACATAAAAATCACAGAATTACTCGCACTCGCTACTATCGCACTGCTCGTACTCGCAGTACGAGTAATAGAGTACGTGGTGGGGAACATCATGATATTATCGACCAGTAGTAATACGTGGCGGCAAACGTCGCGATATTATCGACCAGAAATATTGCTGATCATTCTGTTATTTCGAAATTCAATATTAGCGTGATATCTCCTAATTCCTTTTCACGATGACTTGAAAACGCGGTCCATAATGCAATCTCGAAAGTCAATGTTAGCCACACGTATCGGACCCGTAAATTCAGTGCATGAATTCACTACGTGGAATGCATCGCTGCGGAATGCATCGCTGCGGAATGCATCGCTGCGGAATGCATCACTGCGGAATGCATCACTGCAGCTCTTCTAGGAATGCGATTGCCCGCTCTGTCAACGATCGTCGCGTTGAGAGAAAACGAGCCAAAAACTTGGCACGACATACGTGCACTCCAGGTAGACTAGATGGTGAAAAGTGAGCCTATTAATTGCGAACATGAACAGTTTTATGAATACAGACTCTGGAAGACTTGGAATATGCATTTTCTTGGCTTCTTCCTCATCAGGCTACACCAATTTTAGAAGTTTCTAGACAGATTCTATACTTCAGACTGGGGACCATTTTTGTGCAGAAGCATAATCACATTGAGAATCAGGGTTTTAGATCTGACGACGGCAATTTCTAATGTAGAAATCATACTTTTTGTGGAGTCTGTTTTTCTTCCCACGTCGCATAAATGCGAAAGTGGAAAATATGATTTCACCTGGAATATGCAATAAATTATGAAGAGGTGAACGATGAAATGTAACGTTATGGCAGGTCTCGTACTGCAACCAAGGAAATGAGAGGACAGTCTAAAAGTGTTCATTGATTATGCCAAAATCATCGCTAAATTCCTTTTTTTTTGGCAAGCTTTGCTGCCCTAAATACTCGGCGAAGCCTTGTACGGAAAGTTATCCCTCTCAATTCGGCTTAGACATAACTCTAAAGTCAAATATGCAAAAGTAATAATTTCGTTCGAAAAATTTTCAACGGAGTAGCAGTAAATGTCAAAATGGGAATAAATATCTGTGCGCTGAGAGAAGGCTCGCAAGGCGCAAACCGCTCACTTCACATTTGCTTCATGGCGAGCGGCTTCTCTCTTCCCCTTTCCTCCTTTCCCTTCCTCTTTCCCCCCCTTCCTGTGTTTTCTCGTCTCTGACAGGATAGAATTCCGTCCTTCGGATGACTAAGCGCGGAAGAGCGCACTTTGCTCTCGTTTCTTTCCTGACTTTTCCCAACAAACAGACGGTTACAGCCATCAAACTGTATCTGCTATATACTGAAACTTGGGGGATGAAATGGGCATGTTAACTACGATTAGCGGTAGGATGTCGAAAGTTTGATGAATGAAGCCCCAATTTCACCGTTGAGACCGAACTTCATTCTTAAACGAGCTTGCATGTTAAAAAAGAAGATTCCAGTTGAAATAATCAAGTAAAAAATGAAAACATTAACCTTTCCATCTGGTTGGATTCCTCCACCTGTTCGTCTGTTGCAAAACAGGCAGTCAAGTGATTTGCATGAGGAAACAGTATTTAAAAAAAAAAACAGGTTAGTTTGCGACGCAAGTGAGTCTCTGAAAATTCTATGAAACAATCCAATAGAAAATTACGCACCTGGGTTCAACACAACTAAAGGATACAACTTTTTCTAAGATAATTCACAGCCTCAGAAGATTAAGAATCCCGCTCAGCGTCCCTAACCCTAATGGAACCACGTGAAGCAGGCCTTGCATCCTTTCCAAATCTCATACATGCCTGTCGGAGTGTTTATCAAACTTTGTTGACAGCTGGAATATGAATAATAAACAGTAAAAATTGGAATGCCCATATTACACAAATAGGAGGGGCCCGTATTACCCCAAGTGGCACAGTAAAAAGTAAGCGGGATCCACGAAAGTACAAACACCATGGCCAAGTCGATCGCACAAAATACGGACTTCCCCTTAAATACTGTTTCGCGTGATGGAGCGGATTATCGACAAGAGGTCATGCAGTTCCCTGGCTGGACTATGCAGGGCATGACCTAAATAACAATTTGTCACAAATTGTACAAGAAAAGGAAGGTGTTTACATGCTGATACTGCAAACACATCAGGGAGCACGAAAACGTTTTTCTGACAGAGTAATACGAAAGAATAGGAATAGTTGTTCCCCCCCCAATTGGTCTATACGCGCATATATTTTAGAGAAGTTAAAGCTCAATTTCATAAGTGCGTGGAAATTCCCTCGCAGTCGAGATGCTCGATGTCGATGTGTTCGGGCAAGTTCCAGGACTTAACGGTCATCTTCCCAAGCACGGAACATGGCCATAAAAAGGGAACGTCCGCCCACGAAGGCAATCCCGCGATGGAGTGAGCATCGCCCTCCACGGGGAATACGACAGGGCCTTCCCTGAGCTCCCATCAAATCGCGACAAGACCCTAAAGGAAGACGCCTCTTGTATGGACTTGATGCCCGAAGAAAGAAAGCGGGTCGGAGGCACTCCTACTTTCGCGTTCATCCCTTATACGAGACGACTGGGACTCTCGTATCTATCATGTAGATAGAGAACCATCGGTGATTCTTCATTCTCATGCAGACATGCATTATATCGTCATGCATCCGCCAATTTTTTTTTTTTTTCCGGGGAAAACATTTCGGGTAGCAACTCGGAGGCATTTCGTCCCGTTCACGAGATGCGTCTGGACCGAAGGATTTGTCTGACTCGCGAATCAAGCTTCGCGTTGCAAGCGGTGCTGGAAAGACGAATTCATAGATGTAGACGAAGAAATATTTTTAAAAAAGATCCAAAAACTGTGGCACATATGGAAACATTTAAAGAAGGTCCCTCTCGGATCGACACGGAAGATCTTAATTAAAATGTTCTAAATGGACTTTCTGCTGGTAGATTAAACACTCCAGCTGTAGCTGTGCAGACGCTGTACCACCTGAGGGTGAGGTTCACGAGCATCCAGTCTTTTCTTTCGAAAGGAAATAAAAAGCAGTTCGCGTGAATTATGGGTGTCATGCTGTAGCCGTCATTATCTTTAAATTTCCCGAGGAAACAATGAAAAGAATGAGGTGAGAATGAAACCTTTGTATTCCTTTCTTACCTGATTATGACGTCCATGAATTAGTGATCCAGTGTTACCGCAAACTCGGGTCATCATCCTCGCACGAGAAGCACGTGATGGCAAGAACCGTTTCTCAGGATGGCACTGTCTGCTTTTGAATGCTTCATGAGTATGTCCCTTATACACAAGAGCGGTATAAAATATCCAATGAATCTCTCTGCAAATGATTCATGTGTTCCCAGGGCGATTTTTACGCCCCGACGTCTCGTGTCCTTCCGCGATCCCACATGATTCTACCTCTTTTATAGCAGTTTCCCTTATTATTTTTTATTTTCTCATGATACACGCTTTGAGGCATGTTTGTGCTCGGGTGTCGCTAGAAATACTTTTGGAAAGGAGGTGTGGAGGGGAGGGGGAGGGGGAGAGGGAGGGAGAGGGAGAGGGAGTGCCTTCCCTCCCGCTCGCTTTTCTCCTATGGAGGGAGGTGCACCATTATGCCCACTATGTTGGACTGCATTTATTTTGAAAACATACAAAACCCCCATTATTCCTATTGCTCTCAAACAGGACATGCGAAAGCAGAGGCATGGTTTTCGCACTTCTGGACATAAGAATCGCCTCGGAAGACTTAAAGTCAAATATGAATACCAGTCCCGTATTTACAGAAATAAGTTAATAAGCTAATAAATAGTACTAAGTTTTTCAGGAGTGAAAAAACCCCCTCTTAAAAAAAATTAGGAGACTTGAAACCAAGCCCAGCCAAATAGTTCCATAATTTCTCCCATTGCTTCAGATGTTCGTAAACTCACTCATAGCAGATCTCATAAACAGCAGAAACCAGGCAGAGCCAACATATGATCCCGCCAGATCTAAATATAACTCTGAATAAGATATGATCACTTATCAAATACCATATCCGAGTGGATATAATATCATAGTGGATGCTGTCACTGACCACATCCTAGTCAGAGAGACGCGAGGTTTTGTTTGCGGCTCCGACCCCCAGCCGAAACTTACTGGATCCTTTGTGTTTTTTTTCCTATCGTTTTTATTTTTTGTTCCGCCTCATTTTTTTTTATCGCTATGAAAAGAAGTCCTTTAGAAGGCATTGCTGTGTCATCTTAGATAAGGTATTACAAAAACATTCTTTGCCAGCCCCGAGAAACGATGCTTATCGGGATAGGACTTTTTCCTCATTCAGTTCTCAGAGTACGAATGCGTGAGAAAAAAAAGCGGGGAAGGAATTCATTAGCATTGCGGGATTTCAGGTAAAGCTAGGCGCAGTTTCAATGAAGAAGCAATGCAATAAAAGCCAAGTTTTGCAATTCAGAGAGTCTGTTCGTGCCAAGTGATCCGAAAATTATTAGTAGGAAATATCACTACATTTAAATTTTTTTAAAGCCACGAAATTAAGTGGCAGAAGACATGAATGAATGAGAATATCAGCTTTAAGCATGAAAGAATTTGTCGTTTTATTATATATTATTTGTACTACTCTCGCGATACTCATTATTATGATGGAAATGCAAATCTGGAGAGAATGAATTGGACTACTGGAAGAGATGCCAGCATGAGTCATGGTTTCACATCAACTAGCGTGTGAAGAGAACATGTCAGTTGTTTATATTTGAATATTTTGAACTGAACATTAAAAGACATGCGTAGAGTTTTCGTTTTCAAATAAACTTTCAAAACGTGTCACGTCCGACACGGTCACAAAATAGCCTTGCTTTCTTCGCTTAGTACTGGAAGCATGGAGCGACTTGTACTAATTTCAGGCTTTAATCTATACAATGTACCTAATTCTAAAATCATAGGTTTTATATTGGCACATCGGACAGGCCCAGGGATGAAAAGGCTCACTAATGTATAGAGGAATGAGGAGAAAATTGGGCTCTCCGCATTATTTGTTTGTCCCTGACCTCAGCTGAGAAAACCCTCTGCAATGGGATCTAAATCTCGTCTCTGACACAAGGGTGTTGGAGTGCGTGAACGCCTTCAACGCATATTTCCTTGCCTTTTTATTGTAAAATTACATCTACTTCACAACTACCTGTGAATTTTGGTCACCGTCCTCGGGCTTCATAAAAAAAAAATAGCTGTGAAGAGAAGTCGCGAAGAGAAGTCCTGGATGCCATTAAGATGAAACAGAAAAATTTTCCTCATTCCTACCAGTACCGAGGAGTAGTTACGCTTGGTAGATGAAGGGGCCTGCCTCCCACGCGATGGTCCCTCTTCCTGGTTTATAGCTTCTCTCACTTTCTTGCTCGGCCGAGCAGGGTTGACAATTGGCCACTGCCGAGAAAATAGTTTGGGGTTCCCTACGGACCTTCCCAGGCTTGCGTATTGATTGGCGCAGTGTTGACATAACGGAGCAAACAGGATATTAAAATAGGTTCACCATTGGAAAGAATTTCATTGCCCTCCATAAATATATCTTGAGAAACAGCAAGGGAAGATAAAGAAGATAGTTAGAAAAAAAAGAGTTAAAATAAGACAGAAAAGTTGAGATGAATGTCATTATTAGGTTTCAAGCAACTATATGGGAAGATATGCATAGAACTACTCATCCCTCGCATTAGAAATATCCCAGATAACATTTTTCGTGGGGCCCATGTACTATGTACTACAACGTACCAAGGACATGTATACATTCCCTAAATATGCAGGAGACAGGCAAATACAGGAGACAGTACAGACGTAGATCTACCCTTGACTGTACTAATTACAGTACATATCAGAGGTTGTACCAACTCGTAGGGTTCTATATAGTATTCGCGATTTCAGGCCTTCATTTCCTCCTGCCGTCAAAATGAGGAAATGGTTGAATTGAATTCAAGAATATTTTCTCTATATTCCAGATCTCCTTTTCAAATAAAATACTCTTGCTTTTGAAAAGGGTTCTCATCGGGAATATGAGCTTATTTATGGCCTGAGCTCCATGAATCTGTCTTGAATAAGTTGATAACAAATGATACAATGTCCGCGGTTATTGATTCCTAAAATGAGACTAGGGGAGACATATGGCGAGGTACTAAACAATCCTGCGAAGGGCGATTCCAGGGAAAGAGGGAAGGGAACTTCTGCGTCCCTGCGTGAAAAGCGAGACCAATACCTCCATCTAGTGGCGTGACGAACAACTTCAAGGTTTTGAAGTTCACCACCAGGAGTTCTGCAGTTCTTTTCGTGGGGATGTGCCTACGTTGGGCCAACATCGTTCCGCCAACGCTTCCCACCTTTACCGAATATGGGACCAACGTAACGTGTTATCTGGGATCCTGCTTACCACATGGATGGTGCCAAATTTGAAGGAATTCTGCGTCAAGCAGTCGAAAGATACTTGATTTTTTAGATAGCAAGAGTATGTTATACTTTCACCCGGTGCGTTTTTAAGAGGCTGAGGCAATACAGGGTTCGCTGTTCTTTGCGAGATTAGATCCTTTTCAAGTTGTTTGTCACTAGCATGACTCAAACATAATCTCCGTTTCGCTTCTTTTTTTTTTTAATTCTTAGACTCTGCTCACCTTTTCCTTGAATTGCATGATTCTGGAGGCCTTTTCTGAGCTGCGGGATTCTGATCTCGTTTGTGTGGCAAGAATCGTAACCATTTTTGAGCAGCAGGAATCTACTGACTTCGGAAGCGAAGCTTTTCGAAAGTGGACGGTCTTTACGCAATATTCGTTTTCTTCTGCTTTAGTTACTTTTGCTAAGTGCAAGGTGTAGCACTGCTCTCCAATCCTCTTACGACACAGACAAAATTATCCAAACGAAGAATTTCCCGGATACAAATTTGTAGCTTACACAGCAGTTCCTAAATTCTCAAGTACCAAATTCAAATGAACTCGCCCTGACATGAGGACGTGCAGAAACTTTGACATTTCTTGGTTTTATAACATAATTTCCTATTAATTTGAACCGGAAACTCGATTATCTACCAATTGTGGAGTCAATAGTCACCACGAGTAACTTTGGTTATCAGTAACAGAAAAAAATTTAAGCCTTTCGGTACAGAGTTAAATCGTAGCGCTCTCCTTCCCGGCCGGAGTTTTCTGCTAGCGATAGCAGGCGGTATGCGTAAAAGTAAACATTTGCCTTCTATTCTTTCGGAACTGGAATAATGAACTTCTATAAGTTTTACTTACCTCAGTAACGCTTCAGCATGTGTTATTCTCGACAAGTAAGCATTGTCCGGTTCAGTGTATCTTGGACGTAACTTACGTTCGTAGTAAAGGTTAACACATCAATTCTGGGTATCGAGTCAGACTTTTCGCCCTGTACACGATTACCACATGAAGCTGACGTCAACGACCTATACACGGAAACGGGTTTAGCAAAAGGAATTATATGAGATGTCGGATAGCGTAATTTTCAGTCAATGCCTAAGGCTGAAACTTACAGCCTTTAGTTACCTTTTCACCTGTCATGTTAAACCTACCTTGCGTACCAAATATATTACTCGAGATGACACATCTGACAGCAAAGACAGGCTCATATACAGGGTGGCGCAAAAGTCGCACCTCATAGAGGATTTCACTGTTGCACTACATTATTCATCGTTTCTTTCTTTGCAGGTAAGTGATGCTGCAAAATTAATAAAATACGAGAGGGTGGAGTTAAGATATTAATATGTTCAACCATCATGTGTAAAGCGAATTAAAGCGTTTCAAGTTAATGGCAAGCGATTCGAACATTTATAGTAATTAACTCTATGGTACACGACTGTATATACGTATGTGCTAACCAAAGATGATAAACAGGCCTCAGTACTTCCTCTCCACGCTATATTTTAAATCTTTTTCTTTCTATGGGGAAATGTCTTTGTAGTGCCTGAAATTGGAGACAATCTTACATCTTAGACCTATCTACACTGTTTTCATGCAAATTATACCATATTGCAAATTAATGAAGGTACGAGATGGAAAATGAATAGTTGGCGGAAAGATGTTCAATATGATCAATTTCACGCAGATCCCTCTTCACATGCTGCTGCTGCTTGTGCAAGGGAAAAAAAATGAATAACACATCAATGGAATCCTTGCTTGAGACAGGGTCTTTCTGACAACTTGAATAAAAGTTCTCTGACGAAATCTATTCATGAACAGAGACAACAGATATAATGGAACCAACACTATCACTCTTCTTCCATCATGACTCTTCACTCCATCCTATCACACAAGGAGACAGGTCAGCTGCTTGCTGGTTCCTTTTTCAATGGGTGCTCCATCCGTCCAGTTAAGTAACAAAAGACAACTGCAAAGAAAGGGAAAACAAACATTACGCTTCACATTCAGATCTCTAGCTCTTTTCAGCTCAAATAAAAGCGCAAATTGTATTAACTCTTTAAGTTGATCATGTATGCTCATTAAGAAAAACCCTTGGCTGACAAAATTGACAATGGAGCTTTCTGTAAATCCTGAACAGGGGACAATTTTATGAACTACTATGACTGTAGTGGATTTCTCAAGTCCTGGAAGAATTTTATTTGATAGCTCCCAAGCGGTGGTTAAACATAGATTACAATCACCAAACTCTTTGTTGGTTCGAAATGTCAGCACCATCCAATTTACCAATAGAACTTGAACAAGCAAATTTTGGAATCCTCATCACTTCCAGGTCTACATCATCAATGTTAGTGAAATTTGCTTTTTCCACAAAAGGAATGCAAATTGCATGCATGAACTTAGTGAATGTTACCAACAAGCCATATAAGATAGTATGTAAGACTATATATATTGTCTCCAATATACAATAAACATAAGGCCATCTATGGGGTCCAAATGAGCTCACCTTGTATGACTATAATGACCTTCTGGAAATCATATCTCTTCTATTGTTTCTTCCTAGCATAACTGAGTCTCCATATTTCCATACTGACAAGCCCATACAGGATGATTTCTATTCAGACTAGCTCCTAACAGAGGGTATCACTCACTCATTCATGCCACTTGGCATGCACATCAGAAACCAACAGGTGAGTGCCCAGCACCTGTACCTGGGCTGGAAACTACTACATTCTCAATGGTCAGAATGGTCTCCATGGTTTCATTTTTCTCAAGAATGCTCAACAGTGGGATTTTACTTAATTTCTCTCCAAAATACATACAGATTAAACATTTATTGGTTTAAAGCAACTGGATGATCATTTTCCTGTAGCTTCAGCTTCACTTTTGCATATGTCCTTATGCTAAGGATTTAAGATTTATTCTGTAGTTAAGTCACAACTGAGAGAAAATCAAGAAAACTAGAGGAAAATTACTTAAATTCATGAAATATGCCTGAATATCTTGAATTAAAATGCTTAAATAATGAAATAACGATCAATGTATGCAGGTCTCCATCTGTGAAGTTTTCTATCTTTTTCGTTTACAGGCAACAAGACACTATGTTGGTCAAGGGTTATTGAAGCTTACCAAACCTGAAAGTCAAGTTTGCTGTAAAACATGTCAAGATCCACTCATTAAAAATGCAAAAAACTACTTCACTGAAATATCTTTTAAGTACTTGCTAGCAGTAAGTTGCATGGAGAGAATTATTATTTTATTGCTGTACAAAAAATATTTACACATGACAAACATCATGATAAATAATTAACTAGTGTGAAACTCAAATATGGCTCAGGGAATAAGAGGAAAACTTGGAAGATGATGTCCTCACCTTGTGATTAGTCTTTGGCAGGTCATCACAATGACATCACCTCCTATCTAAACCTATTGTACCTGGTGCAGGGAAAGGATTGAAGCAAAGTAATTCAAAGTTTTCAATCAGCTTACAAAATTCAATACAAGGAGGCACAAGTGTCTTGTCAAACAGTAGGATGATTAAACAGAAAGCCAGGAAAAGCAAAAGTGGAATCATTTGTATTTTTGTAGTATGTTCATGCACCTGCAACTTCAAAATACATGAAAATGGAATATCAACCTACACTAGACCTCATGCTGCATATGGAGAAATTATATTTGTTGGAGTGAAGATTCATTTGCTGAAAATAAGAATAAAACAAGACAATGACACTTCATGTTGAAGTAACTCAGTCAATTCCTTATGCCCCACCCTGCAATGAAATAACTGAATTAGTGCAGAAAACAGGGCATGGTAGCTCTATACAGGAAACACAACCCCATGGATGAGTGAGAAGCATGCTTTGCTTTCTGGAGAAGAAGTAGACCTACATAGATCCTCTTCAATGATGCAAATAGAATAGAATATTAGCAATAGGATGACACTCTCCCTAATAAAGAATGCAAGCCCAAGGGCACTGAAAATGAAAAGCATTAATAAGCACAAGGGATCTCCTTGTTCATCAGTGACAGAAGTCAATCCATTGTAGAAGAATTTATCCTTAGATTGTCATCACCTGCAATGAAACACTTAAGCAATCTGTCAGGGGTCACAAGCATGGCAAATGGCTGTTGGGAAAACTAATAGATATGGTTGTTATTAAGTGGTATCAGCAGTTGATTCATGGACCCTATATTGTGACAGTTGGAAACAAAAAATGTCATGTTGAGACAAGAAGGGGCTAACCAAATAAAAAGTCAACTCATGAGGTATGAACAAAGAACAAGAGAAAATATGCAGATGAAACATAGGGAAAAAGAAAAGAAGAAAAATATCTTAAAGTTCCTCTCTTCTCCATCAGAGTAGTATACATAGCACCAAAAGAGGGGGAAAATAATGAGGAAATGCAGACCAAATACAGTCTAACAAAGAAATTAAAATCTATATTTAGCCCATCAATAATGCGAACACAAATATTGAACATTTGCCAGTCAAAATGACAGTTCTGAGAGGGTTGAGAGTGATGAAGTCATGCAAACAGAACAGATGATCTGAAATGGGTCAATCAGTGAAACTTGCAATCATTTTGGTTTAGAGGAGGGAGCTGAATCACAAATGGTTAGCTTCATGGAAAGAGGGTGAGGACAATGAATCTGGAGCATTTGAAGACTGTACAACCATTTATTCTCTTTAATGCTGCAGAGAAATCCTGGATGGACTAGATGATGAAGAAATAAAAAATTTAAGATTTCACTATGGCTGGGACAATCTGTGTAGGCAGAATAAAAAGAGCAGATCCAATGAAGACCTGAGGATTAGGAAAGGGGATCAAGTATTCACAAGACTTGAGATGGCAGTTCCTCATGAGGTCAATACATGCATTGCCTATTACATAAGAGAAGGAATGGCACATTTTGAGATTGTTTTCCATCTGCACATTGGTCCAGCTCCTAAATTCCTAAGATGATAAAAAATAATAATGTCTCTGACAATAAGTTAACAGGAGTCAAGTCCTAAAAAAGGTGCACACCTGAAAAGAAAAACACAAAAAGAAAACATGTAAATAAAACCATGGCTATGAAGCTGACAGGAGTCAAGCCCTAAAACAATTGTGCACCTGAAAAGAACAGAAAAGCCAACATGTAAATAAATCATGATCCCTCAGCTATGAAGCAGACAGGAGTTGAGAACTAAACAAATTGTGCACCTGAAAAAGACATAAAAAGAAGTAAATAAAATCATGGCTATGAAGCTGACTGAAGTCACATCCTAAAAAGAAAATTGGGCACCTGAAAATAACAGTAGAAAAGGAGATATATAAATAAAATCATGAACTCTCAGCCACAAAGCAGACAGGAGTCAAGACAGGAGTCGAGACCAAATAAAAGTCGTGCACCTGAAAATAACCACAAAAAAATGAGGACAGTCAAACCAATACACATGAAGCTGTTATTATCCCTTGGATGAAGCAAGATATGAAGCACCCTGCAAATGAAATTTATGTTTCCTTATGGACCGACTAGGACACATGTCCATTCACCACTTTGAAGACTTGATGAAGCAACCTTAGGAAAAAGTGAGGACAGATGGTATGGGAGAATAGGGGATCTGGGTTCAATGACTGAGTGGTTTGAGCTGAGTCAAACTCCAAGAAGTGGGTACCATGTTCTTGATGTGGCAGACTCTTCTCCATAAACAGGTGACCTACCTACTATCTCCAGAGTATTATAGAAGATTCTGGGCATGTCTCTTCTTAAAATGAAGCAACACAGCTAAGGGCAAGAATGGAGAAGATTGCAGGTGATGCAATATTTCATATCTATATCCTGAGAACAAGGGAGCACTCAAGAGGGAGAATGGTTCCATTGAAGTTCAGCTGTGTTTTCCATGAAAGTTGGAACATCTATGAGGGTGAATCTCTTCATCCCTACAGGGCTAAAATGGTTCATCCTGTGGAAAAACAAAATGTACCTGAAATTGTTGAAAAATTTGAAGATTCTGAAGGGTATATGCCAATATGTTTCAAGAGGAAAACATGATGAAGTGCTGACAGCTATTAGGAATGGCAATAGGAAGTCTTCCAGGTTATATTGAGGACCTAAAAATCTTCAGTTCCATGGGGATTGTACATGTGCTATTTAAGAATGAATATAGAAAGAAAAATAAAAAAGGAGGCACCTGTAAAGGAACCAACCATGACAATGCAGGGCAGGTTTCTTCTCAGTCCTGATAGAAACCAGAACATCTAAGTGGAGGCAGTAGCTGGCCAGTTTTCTGTTTCCTTAATCAACCTGAAGTCATCAATTCCATGAGAAAAGAAAGGTACCTATTGGAAAGAGTTTGAGGGGGGTACTGTCAGCATGCTTCAAGCGAGGAAAATGGTGATGGACTGATGGCAATGAAGACAGGTTCGATCATTGGAGCAAAGCACCCACTTGGATATGTTCTTCGTCAGGTCTGACATCTTACCAGTATGTCTGATCCTGGAAAAAAAAAATAATTTTCATAAAGGTTGAACAGATTCTATTAAAGGAATGGGGGAACCAAAAGATGGATGGCCAGTAGAATGGATCTATTCAAGGTATTGGAGCAACCAGGTCAAGTTTCTCTCCAATCCTGTCAAAAACCAGAAATTCTAACTAGAGGCAGATGGTCTGTTTCACTTACATACAGGGTGAATCTCAAGTCTGGAAATGTAGCTATTACAGCACCTGCTTCATGTGTTTTCCTGTTGCTCATGTACATTTGGAGTCACTTCACCCATTAACTAAGTACATTTTTTAGAAGTTCAGACATTATTTCTGAATGTGACTAAAAGATATGCCCATCAATATGTTCCACATTTCAGACTTTAAATGATTACACAAGAGATTTGAGGTGCCCCATAAATAAAAATCCAGGGGAGACAGGTTCAGCAATACAAGGCATCTACTCAATAGGTCCTCTTTCAAGTCAGAAACTTTGTATGGATGCCTCTTGTGTTTTTTCAATATGTGACTAATACTTGATATTTACCTGTCATTATGGACATTCTCCTTGTTAAATTATGAGGGCTGAAGAAAAATTAGCTAATGCAAATGTAGTGTTGCTTCATTAGTTGCTGTCTTGGGAGGGCCATATAATGATTTATTCTTTATATTCCCCTTTCCTTGTACCTTGCAAGCAACTTAGCTACAACATTGTGTGCAATTGTCAACTAGGATATTTGTAGTTAAATGCTTCAGTAACTTCTCTCAAAGAACCTTGACCATATGCAAGAATTCTCTACACATTCATATTTTGCCATAGACATTGGGTTGTTATTCACAAGCTACAAACATCTGCAACAAATAACATAAAGCAAAATGGTTAAAAGTGTACCATGCTTTTAGACTTAAGATTCACCCCAAATCAGTACCTAAAGTCTTCAAAGCTGTGGAAAGAGATGAACATGAAGATAGATTTTTGGGGATTCTGTCAATATAGTTTGGCACCTTGGAAACATGATGGATAGTGTGGGCAGAGTCTACTTGTAGAAGCATTGCTTTTATCTGCAGCAAATCCTGTTCCATTTATCAGGCTCAGAGGTGACAGGTATGTCTTACCACTTGCAACGTGAGGAGGGGCTAATCGTAATTTTAAAGACATCTAAAAAAAACTCAACTCTGTTATTGGTGCAAGAACTTTACATAGAAAGGTTCATTTTCTTACTTGTATTGCATTATTTTTTACACTATTTGTACTTATACTTTTTCTGTATAATTTTATGAGGTAACTTGTGAGTATCATGCTTCTACTCAAGTTCAACCTATACAAGCTTTGAAGAGCCTCTATAAAGCACTGCAGTCTATTCAAAGCCCTGGGTGTTCCCTAGGTTCATCTCAACTAACTTCATTTCTGTTTGAGATGACACCAGGTCTAACATCTCAGGGTATATTTTGGTTTTGGAATGAAGAACTGCTCCCATGCCAAAAATAAAAAATGAACTTCAAATATGATGGGAGAATACCAGAGAATGTGACAACACACAACCCAAATGCTATAGTACCTCTACTTTTAGCGAACCACCTTTCTTCGAAAGAGAAATGAAGTTCCTTTTAAAATCACCCAATGTCTATGTTGGGAGTCAACATTAAGCTTTCATCAACATTTGTGAAAATAAAACTTCTCCAAATTTTTAAAATTTATATAAAAGCCTATTGACACTTTAAAATCTATTACACTCTGGAAATAATTCATCCAAGAATTTTATGACATAATAAATTTTAAACTCATGACCTCTCATAGAGCAACATGGGATAGGGAGGAAGATTGTCCATCACCCCAATCACTCCAGTGTACCATACCTTCATGTGTCCTCTACTGGGTTTTTTAAGTTCTTAATTCTTTTTTTTTTTTCCTTGAAAGCAGACTTACAACAGGGAGGAGAAATGCTTGATTAAAGGAAAGAAGAAGTAGTAAATAAAGAAGAACCTGAAAAATAATACCAAGGAGTCAGATAAAAGTATCACATCATCTCTGGCAAATGAGAGAGACAAAAGACCAGTAGTCTATGCTAAGCAGGCTAGGCACAGTGCAAGCTAGGTTCCAGTGCAAGCAAAAATTAATATAATGAAAACAGGTAAGGCTTCCCAGCAAATCTATATCTCCAAGTACAATTTACAGTTGCTCTTGCTGCTCACTCTGCCATTATGGTTGCATTCTCTCAGTGATGAAGATGAACCTAAGGGTCTGTCCAGTTGTTCTTTTTCTTCTCTCTTGCTAACAAGGCCAATTTTGAGGCAGGGAGAGCTTTGTTTAGACTCTGGATATTATTGAATCAACAAAAAATAGGATCCACATGCAAACAAATCAGTCAGAACAAAACAATATTAGGCATAAATACAGCAAAAGGAGATGAAATTATGGGTTATCTTTTATAACCAGGTATTCACTAAGCCATGAAAACTCACTCAATATAAATTCAAAAAGCCAGAGAAATAGATTTCACCATTACCACAAGTCCAGGAACAATCAAGTTTACTCACCACTTTCTTCATATCCTCATACATCAAATTCTTCCAAAGTTCAGAATTCAAGTTTGACATGACTGGTAGTTGCCTTCATTCAACTAACCATGAAAAACAAGGTTTATTTGTGCTACAATCGGGTATCTGATGGGTAAAATTTCCTCCTTGCCCAAGACGCTGTGGAGAGTTATGCAAATTCTCAGATACTTACTCATACTTCATGTTGCAGTAAGCTCAGGTAAATGCCAGCAGTAGAAACCTGGATGGAAAGACATTAAAAACATGATCCTCACCAACTTTCATGTTGCATAGTTTCCCATACAGGGATGCATAAATACCCAAGCATTGGATTCTCTCTCATGTCCAGTTGTATCCACATGTAAAAAACCTGGAAAGCTGGCAAATGGACAAAGATCAGCATTCTTCAATTCCTTTATATAGGGGTTTGTAATACTTTCATCAGCCTCATTTTGGATAGGAATGATGCATAAGATGCAATGAGGCAGCAATTTTTTTATTTTTACATGCCTAATGATCAAGAAATTAACATTAGCCCTTATAATGCCTTTGTGACAGCATCTGCCAAATGAAGAAAACTTTACCACACTCCTGTTGTGATGGACAGTTAGTATGCTAACTGTGAAATTTGGCATTACAAAATGCACCACACACTTGTACTCATAAAAGTCTATAACCTTCATCAGGCTTCATGGTCATTAATTACAAGCTGACATAATTTGAATATATCCTCAGACAGTGTCAACTTGATATTTATTCAATTATAAGCTTGTAAAAGCAAACATAAAAACTTCATGCAAATATCTTTAAATTATCTGCTGATACAAATTGCACAATTACTGTTTGTGAACTTTCAATCTATTCCTAGTAGTAAATGGAGAGCAAAGTTCATTTCTTCACTTCAAGAATCAAAGTTTGGTCCTCTTCTGATTCCATTGATACAATGTGGGAATGGCAAGTTCATTTCAGTTCCTTTGAATTTATTCAAGTTGTTTTCCTTCTTCTCCTGGAGTACCTCTGAAAAAAATCCCACCAATATAATATGCCTGAATAGAACAGCACTTGGTTGGCAAAGAAATAATACACATTTTTTGGTAATAAGAGCATGAAAATGGAACATGCAGAAGGCATATTCAAGTCAGACTATGTAAAACACTTCTGATTGCTGAAGAAGTTAACAGGAAAAAAGAAAGGAATGGACTTCTGACCAGGCCCAGGTGTGATGAGACGTTCCTAGGGTCAATGGAAAGTTTGTAGTAATCTGGGTTCAAGTCAATGATGTGAGATGGGGAAGGGTTTAGCCAGATACTGGCTAGTTGCACAAGCCATCACTTACCTTTTTTCATTTAGTTGATCTCATTGGTGCCAATGATTGCTGCCTCTCACTTCCTACATACCAAGGATAAGGCAGGCATTCTTAGGACATAGGTGTCTCTCTGAAGTAGAAGTGAAGTACTGTGAAATTTCACTTATAACTGATTAATTTTTCCTTGGAATTTTGGTCACCCATGATGGAGAACTTCATGGAAAAAAAAAAATTGTTGTCAGAAGATAAGTGGGAAGAACAAAGAGGAAAGCATGCTGGTGAATGCTTGCACTGGACTGTGATAAACTCAGAGTTTCCAGAGTACTAATCTCCATACTTTTTTATTTTCCTCTTTATTTCCTTCTCCCTGTTCTGATGGACTGGGTTACCTTTATTGGAATACTCTCAGAGACCAAATTGGCAAGATGGAAGAATTTCATTAAATATCATACAGGAAGAGGCAGTCACTCCCTTCTCACTCTTTTTTATCCCACTGAAGAAAACTGCTCATTCCTACTCTCCCCTCCCTCTATGGGATATCAATTAGGAACAATAACCCTAAGCTTACAAAGTAAGATAGAACTAGCTGCAGAACCAGAAGAAATAAAAACCAAGTCAAGTCTATTTTCTATAATACAATAGGATAATGCTGGGTCTATTGAGCCTACAAAAGCCTTCAATTTCAAAAATTAAAATCCAACAATATAGTTGAGAGAAATTCATGAGCAGGAGCAGGAAACATCCACTTCTCTGCTTGTAAGAAGTTTTTCAAGCCCTCAGCTTCACAGTAAAATTAAATTTGAAACTTCCAAAACCTCAACAATGCCTACATTTTCCATTGCAAGACATGACACCCCATCACTTCATCCAATCATCACCTCCACTTGAATTCAATCCTACAAAGTGGATGGAGATGTGAAATCAGTGCAAGGTATCAATCAATCAAACCAGCAGTTCACAACTGCAAGTTCAGCAAGCACAAAGCAGGCCCACCCATAAAATTCCTTTCATGAGACTCTCAGCTGATAAGTATGACAGGCCTTTATGGAATAATCAAAACCCTCAACTTTGATGTAGGCATTTATGGATTATGAGTTACAAGGCTTGACTACCAGGCCCAGCACAAGTTATAAGCCTATTAGGGTTACTCTCCAGATTCCAGATGACTCTTCACTTCCAGCAGGTCTTGAAGAGACAGCCTTCTATACCAGACAAGGCAAACCCAATGCAAGATATGCAGGAAGTAGAAGCTCATTTGGAGGACTCTCACTGGGCAGGATGCAATTTCCATGGTCCCATTCTCTGGTCATCTTGATCCATATTGTACACAAGGGAACCAGAGGAATGGGAATCCTTAGTCTTCCTCTTCTTCCTGTAGCCCAGGAGAGAGTCTTGCCTATAGGCTTATATTAGCCTAACATACCCCAAGTCTAATGTTAGACCTAAACCAACCAAGCAACAGCTGTTGCCTCCATGCCTTTTGGACTTTTATCAAAACCCTCAGCTTATCATACAAGCATGTTAAGTCCTGGCTTGCATATTGCAGGAGGCTATCTGGCTAAATAGTTGAATCTTTCTTCACTAATAGAAACCCACAACTTATAAGTTCAATCTAAGTTCCAATCACTTGGGCCTACATGGAAGAGCATAACTAGACCTATGCTATATTTTACATAAACCTACTAGGACCTCTCTCCAGATTCCAGAGAATTCTTCACTTCCTGCAAGTCTTGAAAAGATAGCCTTCTTAGACAGCCAAGGCATACCAACTTCAGGAAATGCAGGAAGAAGAAGCTTGTTCGGAGGACTCTCATTCTGCGCTGGTTGAAATTCCCATGGTCCCATTCCAAGGTCACCTTGACCCTTATTTTGCACAAGGAAAACCAAGAGAATGGGAATCCTTCATCTTCCTTGTAGCTGCAGCACAGAAGAGAGTCTTGACCAGACACTTAGCCATGACTATCCTGATCTATCCTCGTCATAGGCATAGGCTAACAATGCAGAAGCAGTAACGTTCGCCTACTGCGTCTTGACAACCTGTTTTCAGGATCTTTCGTCCGTCTGGCACCGTCAATTGCTTCACCCCTTAACGCAGAGCTTTTTCTTTATTAGAAACCCATTTTCCCTAATTTCCAAGAACCAAGTGATTCGCCTTCTTTCGACATCTGGCCGAAAGAATTGGTGAGCCAAACTCATTTTCAAGACGCATCGGTCAATAAGGTCTGAAAAATATCACAGCCCCGGCAAGATTCTAAAGTGATAAAGTCATAAAAGGGCTAAACTAAAGCTACGACCATATAGAAAGTGAAGAAAAATGAAGCTTGTTTCGCCTGATAAGATGTGGATGACGTTGAAGTCGAGACGCCATGTTTCAGTGGAATTGGGACCGTTCTCTACAGGGATGTCTCCTGTCATAACAGACTTCTCTCCGCCTTTATCAGTTCCAACCCTGAATGCTGATGCACTTTCTGTTTGGAGAAAGAAATCTCTTGATTGCAACTCACAAACGTGGGCAAGATGGCTTTATGCATGTCTCGTGAAAATGGAGGTCTTCGATATGTAGGGAAGATCAAAGATGGAGTAGAAACAAAAGGTGAAAGCGCGCAACTCTGGTGACAGTCACATTGCGCCACTACCAGACGGCGCATTTCTGGGTCACAAATCCAACCCCACTTCCTCATTCACGAACACTGATGTCTGCAGCTATTCAATTCTGTGGGATTGTGCGCTTCCAAGCAGTTGAATGTTACACTGAAAGGAAAGCCACCTTAAGCTTACATTACAAATCGATATTGTTCAACAATACTGAGAAAATAGTTGCTGACAGTTGCAGGAAAAATACACTAGAAACATACCAGTTCAAATTTGGGCAATTCTTGCTTCACATTCTAATGTCCAATTAGTGACCAGTCCGCACATCAATACCGACTCAACTTTGATCATTGAATATATGATTGTTTAATGCAAGGTAAACATTTACTTTAACTTTACTAGAGCTTACATCAACGGTACTTGAAGGGCGGTCCGATTCCCATTTCCTTGCGGCCCAGTGGCATCTTTGAACAAATAGAGATTAACCCTTATCCGGGCAAGGTATTTTTGTGACACAAACGGGCAAGGCCAAACATTTTTAGAATTTTTTTCCTTAAAAGCAAATCCAAACTTTAAAAGTTCGTTTCTGAATCTATGGTACTGACAGATACTTTGGGTATAGTTTAAACTTCTTATAAAACTTTTTAAACGTCTCTCATTTGAAATGAAATATACCCTGGGGAGTCCAATGGACTCCCCTTGCCCGGATAAGGGTTAAAATAAAACAAATTTACGATTTTTTCCATGCAGTCTAGTCCAGGAAGGTCAATGTGTCACTGTAAACTCTGTGGCCCTGACTTCAAAAAGTTTGGGGACCGCTGGCTTACATTTTAGATTTGAGCTGGGACGTAAAGAAGCATTCGAGGTCGTTGTGACCTCTTGTTTCAAGGTAGAACAGAAAAATATAGGGTAGAATAAAGAAAACGGTAAATCAACCGTTAAAGACAGATATTTTGGGGGAAGCTTAACGTATTTACATATTGGCGAGCTACTCACAGCTGCGTTGTTTCCTTGTCCATGAAGGCATTAAACCTCTTAAAGCTAACCAAGGCATAGGTCGGTTCCTGCATTTTCTGCACACTCGCTACCCTACGAGTAATGAAGTCATTCTGCAACCACTTGGGGCTCACGCAACTCGAACTGGTTTCCACTCTTTTACCTGTTCCCATCGAGTAGGGAAACTCTACCACGCTTGACGTTATCGATTTCCGTAATGATCTTAAATACCTGGATGAGGTGCCCCTCGTTAACCCTCTCTCGACCGAAAAAGAGTTCCACCCCCCTTTAAAAACTTCTCATACCCCTTCCACCATTTTCGTAACCAGCCTATGAACCCGCTCGGGAGCCGTTAGCTCACTTTCATTTGCAGGCCTCCAGAATGAACACAATACTCAAAAATACACAAAAAATGTGGGGTTTTACCAGTGCTGCATTGAACGGAGGAATAACGCGCGAGCTCTTATTCACAATGAAATGCTGGTTTGTGCCTAAGTCCTGTTACATTTGACTAATGTCACCTGCGCGTGAGTACTTGAGTTCCTCATCGATCGTGATCTCAGCGTCTCTCCGTTTGCTTCCTCCAGCTCATCCTCGTCGAATGCATTCAAAGACTTTTCGTTATTATGACCAACCATTATGACCATTATCATGGGCAAAAAAAATGCCCATGAAGTTTAAGATGAATAAATGTCATATTTATTCATCTTAAACTTCATGGGCATTTTTTTTTTACTCCACTCGTATCAATGCTGTAAATCCCTCTGGGATCTCCCCCAATCATGGAGAAACCTATTTTCGCGTCGTCGGTAGATTTGCTGATTTTACTCTTGAGGTCTCGATCTGAATCGTTAAGGTTAACCTGGAATGAAAGTGGTCCAAGGCCCTAGGGGATTCCACCCTCGACTCTGACTTCAAACACTTCTCCATTTCCTAATAATCTCGGCTTTCTTCCCTCAAACCAGCTACTTCCCTCCCGAGTTCCTTGACACTCACAAGAATCCTGTTGCGCCGGTTCCCTTTTCCTGCTGCCAAGCTTCCCTATCGTGATATCATCCTATTTGATAAAGATATCCTCGATGCACCCCCGAGGTGACCTCTGTCATTGCCAGGACGTCGGATTCCCTCGCGAACACGGAAGTGAATAAATATTTTGGAATTCTGAACATGCCTCCGCTATAAGCAATTACCTTCCATATTTATAAAAGAAAAAGCCTGAATATTGGACTATTCTTAGCAACGATAGCTAGCTGCTCCTTTCGCTCCCGTTTTGCTCATCTAATTTGTCGCTTCCACAATCTCGATCGATAATTTCTGACTGTCTGAGCACTCTCTTCGACTCCTTGGGAATTGTAAACCTTCACTGAGCGTAGCAGAACCACATTTATCGTTCGCCCTCGCAGCCATTCTTCCCGATCAAAACCGGAAACGCATTCCTTGGTCGTGCTCAAATCTGCTGTCCTGTTGCCATAAGAATCCTTTTACCCATGAGATACTACAGTGATCTGAGCCCTCCAGTTTACCTTGGATTTAAACATAATGCGCCAGATTGTTATCCGCTGCGAAAACTACATGGAATAAAGCGGCTTGTCCAATCGCTTCTTCAACGTGCGGCAGGAAGCGAGAGGAACTGGATCGCTAAAAGGAACTCCCGCATCCTCTCGCACCAAACCCCCCCCCCCCTCCCACCACCTCTCCATCAATTTATATGAAGCACGTGAAAATCTCCTAAGAACGAAACCTTCTTCGACATCTCGCCGAAAGTATTATGTATGAAGTGCGTCATCATTCTTCAGGTTGGCTGGTCGATCGTGATAAACGTTCAATCGACCCATAATTAATTTGAGTCTGAACCTCCTTCATGGAGACACCAAGACTCCGATGACGTCTGGACCTATTACCAGTACCCTCCCCTACGGCTCATTCATTTTATTACGCAAGCTGCGCGCATTCTTGTGGAAACACTTGAGCCAATCATTACCCTGCCCTTTCACGAAACCAGTACGTCGAGGCAGCGAACCACGCGTAGTGGCAGTTCTTTGCCCGCGAGTAATTCCCCCAGGCCTACAATCCAAGACTGCACCTCCTTCGCAATTGCTACCCCAACTGTTATGGTCCCTCCTTGGAGAGATGAACACCATCGGAAGCGCACATCGCTTCCAAGTCCCCCAGGTGTGTAAGAACGGTGCCCCCTTCGAATCTTTTCTGCAGGTCCCGAAGTAAATATTTTGTATAGGAAAAAAAAGAGCAAGATCAACATCTAGTGTTTTGCATACCTCTATTAATTTCAGCAGAAGCTGCTATCCAAAGTTCTAATCCGAAATTATTGCTTGGAATGGTACCCAAAAGTCAGAAACGTAACGGAGGACTGCTGATTTTTTCGTTGTAAAAAGGTACAATTTTAAAAATCCAAAACCAATTAACATCATGTTACACTTGCGAGGAAATAAACTGACCTGGATACATTTAAATTTTGAAGGTGACTTTAAAAATTAATAACTATAAGCCAAAGCATGGACAAAGTTCAAGTAAAAAGCACTTGAGAGAAAATGGAAATTATAATCAGTTCCCTTCAAACATGTTAAAATTCAGCCACTCTCTCTCTCTCTCTCTATATGTGTATCTATACCATATTCCAGAGTGTTTGTGTGTGTCTGTCTGTCCTTTATGCACGGCCACGCCTCTGATCCCAGTCCGACCGAACTTTGCATGGCTTCATCATATTTGGTTCGGGGATGGTCATAGGCTAGGTGGCGTTTTAAAATTCGGACCCCCCCGGGGTACCTTATTTCGTTCTTACTTTGCCGATACACTACTACAGACACAAAGGAGTCAAAATTTTGGGGGATCAGTACAAAGTTGTAGAGGGACCTCATGTTTCTAAATAAAATTTCCGTCGCACCTCGCAGCGCAGCGAGTTTGTTTGTTCGGAGGCTCTGACAGGCATCCCGAAACTATTGTCAAATGCCGGGAAATTTTTCGTCAAATATCATACTTCAGTGGGGGAACCGAATATGAAACTCTCCATGTTCAGAGAGCCGATTTTCATCGTTGGTAATACAGCGAAATTTGCTAGTTCCACCCATTCACATAAAACTACTCAAAGTGCTACATTAATAAATCTTCCAAATGAGTCTTTCAAGGGACCCTATCATTGGTAAAATAAGCACCGCCGCAAAAATTGGAGAATTTTCCCAGCCTGTACTTGGCATAAGAACAATTTGCAATAATTCACAGTGACTCCTAATTCTTTTGACCACATAGTTCAGAAGAATTGAAGGCTTTCTCTCCACTGGACAGGGTGAGTTATGATGGAAAGACTTCTAACCGGAATACTTGTGACTCCAGGGTTTGCTACAAAAGGTCTAATCATGAATAGTCCAATAGCTAAAACGCCCAGTAGACCAAGGAAAATGTAGCTGAAATTACTTTAAAAAGTAACATAGGATTGGAAGGACCAAGCTGTAATAGGCATAATCTGTCTAGAAATTCAAGTAATAAGCCACTTCTGACCATTCCTATTATGTCAAGATATTATTGACAGTTTCTGTTCTCATTCTCTGTCAAAAAACAACCTGTAGCATCAACTACTTCATGCCTCCTGATATGATTTTCAGTTTTCTTCTGAGCATCTCATTTTACACCCTTTTCCATATTAGTATTCTCCAGCGAAATTTAAAAATATATACGTCATTCTTATAATTGTGATTTCCACCTGTTGTGACTTGTTAACACAGAAGGGTCAACTTTTCTTTATAGAAATGTTCAGTCTAAGTTCTTTCAAGCCTTTTGCTAAAGCTACATGTGAATCCCTCCAATAATTCAAGTGATAAAAAATATTGTTATATTTTGATGCATGGTCTTACTGGCATGGAGGAAAGGAACAGCTTTGGCTACGAGATGATAGAAAATTTGCCAACCATTCATGTTGCAATATGGTATTTAATGGGATGTGTAGCAGAGGGAATAGATAATGAAAAATTCCAAAAGATATTTAGAAAAAATAATTTTAATCCATCATCCATATGATGTGAACCATTCTTAATGGGAATAAATAACCATAGTGTGAATGGCATAGATATCTGGATCACAAGCAGTTTGAAATGATAACAGACCAGACAAGTTTCCACCGAAGAGAAACAATACAACACAGCCATCAGTGACATCAAAATCACGAAGAGTATTGTAACATGCACAAAGACCTCTCGTATTCTTTCCCTGCCCACAAAACAGTGGGCAAATTGAAAAATAAGAGAACACATTTGTAAGAAAAATGAAAAACAAGATGAACAGTTGTTACATTGTGCTCATAGTCTGAACATCCACCACCACATATAAATCTAGAAATAAATGATAAAATGATTAATTACCAATAAACAAACATTCAATAAGTTTTGCAAATCATCGTAAAAATTTTCAACATAACAACTAAGTTCATACCTTCACTAATAGCATATCACTTCAAAGTACTATCCCTCAACATACACATGATATTTCATTCTCATCAGTAACTTATTCATGATACTCAAAATGAAGTATAATTTTTGGCTATAAATTGACATACTGAACCAAAATCAGAATGTGGAAAATATTCTGATCCTGTAATTCATTCTCTGATGTCCCATGCCTTTTGGTAATTTGCTGCATGGTTGAGTTCTCAAATAAAGGCTTGTCAAGAAAGAGCATTTGTACATTTAGGAATTCGGCTTGGGTGTCAAATTTACAACTGTGACATTATCTCAGAGTCCCAGGGACACTTTAATTACATTAATCCAGCAGTTTTCACATTTTGAGAGGGAGTATTTTGAAGGGATGTGGAGGTATGAAGTTCATAGCTTTCATTTAAAGGGAAAAAAGAATGCATTGCCAATATTTATTGAATGTACATCAAATATCATTGGCAACAGTAATGATGGAGACTTTCCAAGACAGTGCAGATTTTGGTAATGATGGAGAATGTTAAAAACGAGAAAAAAGGAAAAACCTAGGAAACTCAACAAAAGTAAAGCTTTAGTGCTTGTCCAAGGAGGAAATGCTTCCTCCAAAAAAAAAAAAAAATTTTTCAAAATGTATTTCAAACCATCCTGACACTGCCAGTAAGAGCTAAAGGAAAACTAAAATAATCTTTTTACTAAATTCCTCAAATTCAATGTTCCTCTTAGGAAACTTTAAGTTTTCAAAGGTGCAAAATTCATGAAAAATAAAAAAATGAGTAAGAAAATTACAAACAAGAAAAAAAACTCTCCTTTCCTGCTTAAAGAACCAGATCACTAGCAACTTCTATGAAATGCATGGCTGAAACAAGTCAGGAGTGAATATTGTACAGGAGAAAATGCAATCAATAATACCAGTAAGATAATGGTTGGAGATTATAATTGTGTGCACTTAGAGAGGGCATTGGCTATCATTTTGGGCCCCTCTAGATAGCACGTTGTATGTAAGTACTGTTATCATTTACTGCACTACAGGTATTTCCTTTGGCACATGATATATGAGCAGGATCTTCCAAGAGTGTAAAACATGTGCAGCATATTTACCATCTACTATGGCCTTTGCACTGTTTATTTTCACATCAGATCCTTGATTGAATGACTCTATGGAAACCTGAGTCACATTATTTCATCCTGCTTGGTTGAGTTCTGTAACAGTTCAAGAGATTCACCAGGTCAAGTCATTCTTCCATCTTCCTCACCTTTTCAGAGGGTATCATATAGAGTATATCCCAAAAAAAATCTCTTTCAATCATATCAAGAAAGTGATTTGGTCATTACAAAACCCTCTTCATACAGGACGACTGGACTGATATCACAAGACGTACAATAACCATTGAGGGAACCAGATAACAAGCTCAGTCACAAGGGACAGGAGGACCTCAAGAAATGCATTAACCATGTGCTGCTGGACTAGGGAACCTGCCTTGTCTAGCACCAGGTGAAAAGGGGAATGGAAGTGAACAAGTATAGGAGTTCACCCACACTCCATCAAACCTTCACTATCACAGGTCATTTGTATTTTCTCTCCTAAGTGGAAATGCCTTTCTTCAATTGCTCCTGCTTTTCCTGAGTCAGCCGGGCTATCTCGTTCCCCAGTGTATTCAAATTCTCCTGGGTTGAGAAGAGGGATTCAAATTAGTTGAAAGTCATTAAATAGTCCAATGAAGACAAAAAAATCCCATTGTTCTTTGAGACTTACTTTGAGTGTCATATTTTTCAGGAGTGTGTCTTCCAAGACTGTCTGGAGCTTGTGATTGATTTCCAAGGATAAATCCAGAGTCATGGTTCCATCTGCTTGACGACTCCGATACAATGAAGCCATGATCCCTCTCTTACTCATCATTTCTACCTGTGGACATCAGCAGCCTTCAGTCATCAGGTTTAGGTGAACATATCACATGACCAGATCAAGGAAATTATTACCATCACATCTTAAAAATAAAAACCACCCTTCCCTGTCAGGCAAAGTCTCTAATGCACAATAAAATAGGCCCTGTTGAAACTAAGGTCTAATTTATGGAAAGCATATGCTGAAACATCAGCTTTTTTTTCCTTCAAAAAGGTTTGATCCCAATGAAGATAACCATATATTGAAATAAGAGAGCCTAAGGTAATTCATGGAGAAAGCAGATGCAGAAACACAATAGCCACCAAGTCATAACAAATATGAGGGGTGTCTGAAAAGTTTCCAGAAACATGTTATAAAAACTAAACCATTGTTTTCATTGCTACCAAAATCAGTACACAGAAACATCATACCTCCCTTAGCCCTAAGGCTAAGGAGGGGGTGAGGGCTAATTCCTGGCATGACCTATTCTGATTTTTCACACTACACCAGGCAAAGATCTGGAAAGTCTTGACATTGTGGTACATCTGCACCAGACACATGGTTAATAAGCTTGCTGAGAGTACATAGGGTGTCTGAAAAGGTCATACCTCCCTCAATCCTCAAAATAATCACTGTTTGAATATATGCACTTCTGCCAACTGGAGGGCAACGATTGCATATTCCTTCTGTAGAAGCCAACATCTTCCTGTAGCTGCCATTCAAAACAATACAGTTATTGGCAATTTTCAGTGGGCTCTTGCTAGCCACCTATCATATAGTCTAAACATAGCCCCCTCTGACTATCATCAGTTTGGTCAGCATAAATACCATCTTCATTGAATATGCTTCATCAGTGGTGAAGATATTCAATATGCTGTAAGAGAGTTTACATCATACAGTCCTCTACAGAAGGGACATACAATCATTGCCCTCCAGATGGCACAAGTGCATATATTCGAAACAGTGATTATTTTGAGGATTGAGGGAGGTATGACCTTTTCAGACACCCTATGTACTATCAGCAAGCTCATTAACCATGTGTCTGGTGCAGATGTATCACAATGTCAAGACTTTCCAGATCTTTGCCTGGTGTAGTGCGAAAAATCAGAATAGGTCATGCCAAGGAATGGGTTAAATCGGGCATTGATGTAGCTTTAAGGTTGAATAGGGGCAAGTTACAGTAATCTTTCTCTAATATTTTATACAATATTTCAGGCACTGATCAGGAGAGTCATCATGACATGTCTGCACCAGGGAAAGGGCTAATGTCAAAAGCTAGAAGACATTGATGATTGGGGCAAGGAAGAGGTGATGAGAATAAAGAGACAAGATTAATTTACCAGTTTACTGGTTTATTGGTAGTATTAAAGTACCAGCAGGAGGGGGGGCCACTGGAAATGAATCATGAAGGGTCAGCTGATGATAGGGATTCAATAAACTATATATTGTCTGATTTCACCTTAAGGGCCCTCATCCTAATCCTGCCTTCTTATTCCTGGCTGAATAAAAATAAAGGAATTTAAACAAATTTTCCCACTTTTCCAATTCCTCTATTGAAAGCAAGTCCAGGTTTTTCACTAAAATCTGACCTACTCAATAAATATATAATTTTTTTAATGGGGGAGTTAAGGTCACCAGTAACTGTTATAAGAGACAAGAATTTTCCTATTGGATAACTGGAATACTACATACTGGGATAATTCAGCACCATTAAATCTCTATTGAAAACAAATATGAAATGGTTGTCAAGAGAAACATACCTGCTTCTTGTACTAAGCAGCATGGGAAGAAGAATATACAGTTTCTCAGCTTTCAAATGCAAGGATGACAAGTTAAAAATGAGTTATAAGATAAAAGTTTTAAACAATCCTCATGACCAGTTACTTCTCTCAAAGAGAGAAACCATGAAGTGTTATCTCATTCCATAGAAACAGGCTCTAGGTCTATTGCAAACTGTTTTCAAGAGTCCTGGTTCTTTGGCCATCATAAGTCAGGAATTCTAATAAGATCCTTTGGTGGAAAGAAAGATTCCTGAAAAAAAGAGATGAAATGGAGAAGACATGCCTTATTGCGATCCCTCTCAGCAGTGGACATAGCATCTATGTCTTCTGTCAGCACATAATGCTGTATGATTTGACTCTTCTTTCGAAGGTCACGTATCAAATGCCGTCGATGTTCCTCAAGGATCTCAATCTTTTCCTTGCGTCGTGCCAGTGCCTGCTGAAGTTTCACAATCCTTTCAATGAGGAGCTGAGTACTTGGCAATTGGTTCTCTCCTCCCTCTATCCCATTTGGATCTCCTTCAGATGGCTAATATTACATTCATAAATTCAATCTTTGCATAGAACTTTTCAAATATCATGAAATATGAAAAATAGCTCTGAACTGAGAGCATACCTGTGCTTTAGCTGGCAGTGCAATCTGAACATTCCGATCTCCAGAATGGGACTTTCTTGCTTCACCACTGGAGGTAGTATCTTTCCCAGATACAGGACCATTCTTGTCCCGTGAGGCTCTAGGAATCCTATCTGATTCCATGTACCCATTTTGCAAGCAAGGGTGTGGCAACCTCCCTCGTTCAATGGCTTTCAGACGCTGCTGGGTCCCTTGAAGCTCTCGACTCAGATCCTATAATTAGAAGAAAATAGTAAAGAACTTAGTGGATGTGTGCTTATAGCACATAACATCATCATCCACTGCCTCACTCTGATGCTTTGGAAGATGATAAAGTCATGGTACCTTGAGGCTGGAGGAATGGCGCTTCTTCATGACACGAATCTCATCCTTAGCCTCCATTAATTTCTGCTGCAATTTTTCTCCCTCTTGGTGCATTTCCTCTTTCTCTTTCTCAACTTTTTCTTTCTCAGCCTTTACTGCTTCAACATCCCTTCGTAAGGAATCCACTTCACGTTCCAACTCTTCCATATGTCTCACATGAGCCTTATTCTCTTGCTCCAAATGGTTGGACTTCAAGAAAAAAGGGTGTATTCATTCTTAAGATATGACAGCAAACATCACCTCCATTGTATCATTTAGGTTTAACCATACCTTGGCTTCTAGGCAGCGGAATTCTGACTGGAGGCAAACATTCTTCTCAGTGAGTTTGGCAGTGAATTCCAGAAGTTCTGCTTCCTTTTGTCGACAAACCACCATGTCAGTCTGAAGATCATTATTTTCTTGCCGGATCTGCTCCATTTCTCCTTGCAATTGTACAACCTTCTCCTTCTCCCTAAAACCAGACCATAACAAACTACCATCAGACTCAATGGTGCAGTAATAGAACTTGCTACAGGTAATGATGGAATATCAGGGTTGGCCCATTCACAAGCAATTAGTATTGATAAGTTGGACATTTAGCACCAGACATTTAAAAAAATTCAGCAAAGAAATTCACTTTTGCAGCTTCATGTGTAACTCATCAATGCTTGAAGCTTTGTCTTTCCATTCAGAGATCTCCTGTCGCAACTGAGAGATTGTTTCCCTTAGATTTCCAATTTGCTGCTCTGCTTCCAAACGGTCCCTCTCCATCTGATGGACCTATATTACAAATGAAGATTGACAGGTTCAGATCATGGTCAGAATAGATCATCACTGAAATAGTTTTGTACGGTTATAGCAGTTCTATTTTCCTTCAGGCAGAGAAAACATAAATCTGCAGCACTACAGGCAGCAGAAGAGTCACTGACTTTTGGAAATACATACCTTTATTGTGAGGGAATTATTCTCATCCAAGGTTTCTTCTTGTCGTTTTCTCACAGCTTCTAAGTCAGCATGAGCCTTGATCAGAGCTTGTGCCTCTTCTTCCCTCTCCTGATCAGCTGGAATATTCCAACATGTCCCATACAATATTGCAAGAGGAGTTGAGTTACATCTTTTTCTATCTAATGATGAATTAAATTTTTGTGGGATAATAAAACAAATGTAGCCATGAAAAAATCTATCCTTGGATGACAGGAAGTAGAAAATTATAGTTTCACCATAGGGATCATGAGTGCAGAATTTTTCATTGAATCAGAAATATATAGTCAAACTGCATTATAATAAAGTCCAAGGGACCAGAACAAAAAATGTATTATATGGAGGTTTTCATTATATATTGTTCAAAATAGACCAACCTATAGTGAGCACAACTAGAGTGATTCCAACAAATAAGGTACCAATGAACACAACCCCAGATGGGGAAATGCCTTTAATGGCTATTGATGAGCTTACTCCCACAGGGCTGAAGGTATAACAGCATTGCCCAAAGCACACAGACCAACCAAGCATTTATTGGACTGATTCAAGCAAATGAAGTACTGCTGTACTCATCCAAATTTGGAGGTTTTTTTTTGAGGGTCTCTAGTAGGCCTACTCATTTAGGATTATAAGTGCCAACATACTTATTTTCATGGACTTACACTCCAAGATATATAGATTTACAGAATGGAAAAATTATTGCACTAATCCAGACAGATGAGACACAGATAGACCTGGTTTCAATGCCAACATGTACCTCTGTAAGGTTTCAAGTACTGATAGCATAGTACTGAAAATGATAAAAAAAATTTTTAACACTGGTGAAAGGATGACAAATTAACTTTTTTTCATGTTTGACCATTTACCTGAATTATGGGGGTGAGAATATCTTTTGGAAAGGACCAAACTACATTACAGTTCTTTATTATATAGCCTTCATCATATCATCCCTTATGATAGTCTACTTTCTCCCAAGTTTTTCTTCTTCCCTATTGTAGAGGAATACATCAACAGTCCATAGTTAGAAAATCCTGGAATAAAAAGGTGTCAAAATGATACCAAGTGAACTTTTACCTTTCTGCTGATTTTGTTCTGACTCTTTATAGTTCCGTAGCATGTTCTGACAGTCACGACGAATCTGCTCTGCCTCCTCGCGGGTCTCCTGGATCTGACGCAATGCCTTCTCAAATTTACCTTGTGTTTCCTGTAATTGAGCAATATGACTATTTTCTATTCCTCATCAACTGAAAGCTAGGTTTCATGAATGACAGATATTGCATGTTAATAAAGTGAATTTTCACCCACAAAAAATCCATCCCATAATTCTGTGCATGGACATGTATAAAATTTCAAAATATGTAGTCAGCCCTCAGTAAGACACCACAGCTGGTCATCACTGATTTTGGCACTATAATGAGTGTGATGTCAAATTAAATTAACTGCATTCCCTATTATAAGTGTTGGGGAAGATATGTCCATATGAAAAGGTTGGCAATAAGTAGGTTGATATAATACTGAGTGATGGTACAATGGAAGTTGACTGACTGTACATTTAAAAAAAATAACTTCAAATTTGTAAGAAAAAAATTTTCTATGGACTTTCACTATTACTGGTACTTGCAGACCAGTGTGAGTCTATTATTACAAAGATTCAGTTACTGGACTTCACCTTATGGTTCTCAATCTCAGACTTGAGCTTATTCTGACCCCATTTGATCTTGATATCTCTGCTGTTGATCTCTTCCTTCAGTTGTTCAATCTCCTTCACCAGCTGACATGCCTCAGAACACTAAAATCAGACAAGCTGAATGAGTTTCTCATGTAGAAAGAACCTTTTAAGTGCAAGTGTAGAATATTCTCACCTTTGCATCCAAATTGTTGCCAAGTTTCACTTTGTCAGCTGATAAAATCTTAATTCGGTTGTTCAATCCTTCACGCTCTTTGAACATCTCTCGCATTCTCTTGTCAAGATTTTCTTTCTCATTTCTCACAACAATCACCATCTGTTCACTCTGGGCATATCGCATCACCATCATTTCCTTATCCTTGTCAGCTGCCTGTTTCTGCTTTCGGAGCTGAAGAAAAGACACTTCATTAAGGACTGTTTGTCATGAAATCCAGAAACCAATAATTCAAAAATGCAGATTGGTGGATATTCCTTCACACATCCAATCCCACAGGCCTTTTGAAAAAAAAAAAGCAAATGACCAATTGGAAATTTTGTTTGCAATAAACCACTATATTTAATGATGAAATACAATACACTCACTACTCACAATCCAATGTTACACTGAAGGGCATCTCAAGCAAAAAGGAAGCCATCAAATTGCTGTCACTGTGGGTATTAAATGATAAATTTAGGCATTGTGTGCTGTCTCCATTCCAGTGACAGCAAACGTTAATCTATTATGTACTTGGAACTTTGTGATGATAATGACTCATCACACTACAAACTGGTCAAAGCCATAAACTAAGAACTTGCAAGATATAACTGCAATAACATACAGAAGCACATAAATAGGAATCCACTATGACCCAAACATTTGTGAAAAGACACTCACCATCTCAAACTGGTTTTCCCAATCTCTTTTTGCTGAAGTGAATTCTCGTTCCTTGGTTTGCCTGAGCTCCTCCATCATTCTTTGGAGTTTATCTACTTTCTCTTCTAGATTTTTGCAATTCTTCTTGCTGGTATCCAGATCCTGCTTGCACTTTTCAAAGTCTCTTAACTCCTTCTGCATATCACTAGTGGTACTCCGCAAGCTGAAAACCACATTATAACAGACTAAAAATATGTTTTTAATGACAAAGCACAAACCACAGAAAGAGAGAAAGCCTGCAGTTAAGTCCTTCCCAAAGGTGCAAGATACATTGATTTATAAGATACTTTTACACCATATAGCATCATGAAATGTAGTCTTGGAATAAAAATAGTCCCTGAGAACAGATTGATTAAGAAAAAAAATTAATATTTAGCTTGAATATAACATTAGTCAGGTCATATTCTCAGAAATCTGGCATACTGAAGAAGCATGAAATAATTCCACATTCAAGAGTCAGATCTGGAATGCAAATGGTACTGAAGAAAATGGACAAACCCTCAATACAACTCACTTGGATATGGTTTCTTCCATTTCACAGATCTTGTCCTCTCCTGACCTGATTCTCTGCTT
This sequence comes from Darwinula stevensoni, assembly GCA_905338385.1. Lineage (NCBI taxonomy): Eukaryota > Metazoa > Arthropoda > Ostracoda > Podocopida > Darwinulidae > Darwinula > Darwinula stevensoni. The sequence continues at coordinate 115,016 of CAJPEV010000069.1, forward strand.
AAGGCAATTGATACTTTCCACACCAAGATTTAAAGATGAATGTGAGTCAGAATCATCATCATCTGGGGAGTCCATTATTAAACGATTCAGTTCTTCCATGCTCTTTGGGCCATAGTTGCTCAATGACAAATGATGCAAATCTTCATTTGATCCAAGGTCATCAAGGGATATCTGACTCTGTGTATAGCTGGAATGGGAGGAAAGAGAAACTGGGCCATCCAATTGTATCCCAGAAGCTGATGCTTCACACTCTCCAGCTGCAAGTGATTGATTTCTTGATATATCACTTTCACTTGGGTTTGATTTATGCACAGAGTTTTCCATCAATTGTGTTTCTCCTATAGTGTCTACTCCCAAGTTATGGTCCTGTGACAGTGAATCACTACCGTTTTGTCCTGAGATGAACAAAACAGCATTCTCATTTTGTCTGTATGTGCACATGTTGGGTATTTCAGCAAATACTCCAAGAGGCTTATCTGCCAGAGGCTCAGATGTTACTGCCTCATTCACTACTTGAATCTCCTCTGACATCAAACTTGACAGAGAAGCCATCAAATCACCTGTACACAAAGGATTTGCCTGAAATAGATGCAATTGTCCTGAAACCAGCCATTGCAGCAAAGCACTAAACATCAATCAACATAACAGCCAACTAAAGGATAGATCCAGTACATTATACCTGCAGGGTCAGCTTTGCTTAGCCAGCAATAAATGTGGGTTATTCTCAATTCCCTGCCAAGTCATTATAACATGACCAAGTGGGAAAACCACTCAGAGCTCTCCATTAGTGGAGTTGATAAGGAAACTCTTCAGCGCATCTGTACTTTTGAAACAACACATTTCTGCAGGGCTAGGTTATTTTCCTAGAGTAAAAATCTAATTTTCTGAGGATTTTCTTTGCTGGCAGGAACTCTGGTATTCTTGTCAAGAACACAGTGGCACTCATGACTAATTTGAATGCTATAAATTGCATGTAATGCAGATGAAATGGTTTCCTTGATGCATACTCTACTTTGAATTACATAAAAGGTCCAAACATCGATAATGATTTTCACTCATGAATCCATGGGAAAATTATTCCATATACTTTGAAAACAAATATGGATATGTTTAGAGATCGACCAATATATCAGTTGCCAATATAAATTGGCCGATATATGCAAATTAATGAGTATTCACATCGGCTCTTTCATGCAGTCCGATTTTGGCCAATATCAATAATACAGTTCTGTATAATCTTCCAGTGCAAGAAAATTTTACTAAGACTAGCTCTTCCACTTCCAAATGGAAACCTTGGCGTATTAGTGTTCTGGCCAATATGGCATCATTGAGAGGTGAGGAACTGCAAGTCTTTCGCTCTGCTTCTGTCCTTATTCTTGTACACAGAAGTTAGGCGTATACACGGCTAAGGGGAAATTCAATGGCTAAAACGATAGACCTTCGCCCTAAGGGTTAGGTTTTGCTGATGATTGTCCGAAAGTATGAGGACTATTCATTTAATTCGCAGACATGGAGAGTGGGACTCCAGCCATTTCCTGACCCTGTTCAAGGATTAAACTCTTGTATGTAATTTTTGGCCTGCTGCCTTACATTACGTTCCATTTAACCAGGGTCTAAAACGTAGGCTAAAATGTTGCATGAGCGTAGGCCTGAACTTGTCCTAAAGACCCTCCCTTGTTTAACCACAAAAGAACCATTCTCTTTCGTGACGCAGACTTCGATACCAAGTCAGTCTCAGCTGTCAAGAAAAAGTGACCAAGCACCCATTCTAAAATTTTACCTGTCGCTTACCCAATTCGTTAGGTAACCAGTTGCAAAGTGTCTCAGACACAGTTCTGTTCTTCGTGTTAAATAAGTGAATGGGAAAAAATTGGACTGGAGGGGGGGGGGGACAAGTTGGAATGGCGATCTTCCTACACAAAAATTCGTGGAAACTTTTTCGAGTGGATAAAGATTCTAAGAAACTGTTATTTGTCATGTAAATGTTAGCTTGAGATCATTAGTTGCCAAAGTGAGAAATGAAAGGAAAGAAGGGAGGAAGATACAGAAATTTAAAAGCAACCTGCAAGTCAACCAAGTGGAAAGCAAGGCCCCATAGGTGATGTTGTGGGTCTAGGTTCAAGACCTGCTTCTGATCCATGACTGCAACAGTCGGCACTGCATGTTCAGCAGGCAGAAAAAGTGGCACCCCTCTCATCCCAGGTGTATAAAAAAACTAACAAGTTCTTCCTCTATAAGTTGGAATTCATCACCTTTGGTTGAGAACAATGGATAAAGAAGCTAATTCCTGAATCACAATCAAGGTATGCTCAAGAATGCCTCTTGGAGGATTTCATGCTGGTAGGCATACATCTTACAGGCGTATTTCATGAGATATTCTATGAAAGGGAGATCAGGAAAATGCTGAAAAGTTACTCTTCATCAGGGAAAATTTGAAGTAAATGAAGCAGTGCTGATGAATCTTTATGGTTTTGTGCTGAAATATCGGCTATCGGCTTCATATATCGGCCAATATCAGAATCGGCAAAATCGGTCAAATCCAGTATTGGTTGATCTCTAGATATGATTGGCCAGATTCTTAGAGCATAAATCAAGCAGCAGTCACATCATTAATGGATGTACTTTAGGTTGCAATAGAGCTGGGGTTCTTAACCTGCAATAGAGGTAAGATGAACCAAGACTTACAGGGATAACTTCGGATCAGATCTATAGCTCCGAGCCTGTCTATCCTGGACCAGCTGTGAAACTTATTCTACAAGCCCGAACTCGACCTGCGTCCACGAATTCAATTTTGATTTGCTGTAGGTCAAATACACAATTTACTAAGCGTCACCATCTTAGGCCTAAGTTACTCAACTATTGTAATGTCAACTCAGGATAATGATGGTTTGATATTAATATTATTATAGAGGCTGCCTTATTATTAAGAAGAGTTTAGAACTTGTATGACTAAGACTATCATAGAACCAAGACCTAGGTCTTCAAACTGACTGATGGTTGAAACAGCTGGATGATAATGAGTTCGTGGACATCGCCATATTGGCACTCGCGAGGTGGTTCGATGGGGATGGGATTCCTGACCTGGTGACATAACGGAGCCCTCCTCATTCGATATACTGTCCACTCACTCTTGTTAGAATGCCCAGGTGACAGAATAGTGAGTAGTGCAAGTATAGTGAGAACTAGAATCACTTTTTATGGGTTTATAAGAAGTCATGCCGGAGTTCATGTAATGATTTGCTCCTCATTGTGTTGTCTTCAATGTCGTGAACTAAGCGAAGAGCAACTTCTACATCTCCCAAGGCTTTAGGACTGTATGATTGCGTTCAGTTTAGAAGCCTGTTTATGCATGCGTTTAGTCAGCGTCAAATTGCATTCAAGTTGAAATCTTTTACTGGGCGAGCAAGGGCAGTGAACTCGCCTACATTTAGCCTGTTTACATCCTCTCCCCAGTCTTCTCCGAACTTTCTCGTCTCTCCACGTCCCCCTGGCTATATTTGTAGTGCCTTACAAGGATTTTCAGAGGTAGAAGATTGTCTGCTGCTTCGAAATAGATAATGGTCAGCAGCTTCTGTAGCTGCACATACGCGTAGCACGTGTATGAGGGGAGGGGGGACGAGAGAGATTTTTCGCCATGTAATGTCCAGCAAATTTTGTGGCTAATCCTCCCTCCCCCCGAGGCATAGACAAGGGGGTCTCCAACTCTGCCCTCCCCTCCCTCTCCCTTTCAAGGCCGTATTTAGGGGGGTTCATGGGGTTCAACCCCCCCCCCCCCAGAATTTCTTCTTTAAATTCTTGCCATACCGCTATTCGTCGGTGTAAACGGTGCAATACTTGGTCTTTTCTATCTTTAATAGCTTATGACTTAAAAGATTCCTACGATTCATACAAATCCCCAGTTCCCTACGAGCCGTCCTATAAGACGGAGTCATACAAATCCCCAGCTCCCTACGAGCCGTCCTATAAGACGGAGTCATACAAATCCCCAGCTCCCTGCTGTAGAGCATACTTTGTCCCCCTCCCCTTGACCCTCTGCACCGAGATCTCCCATCCCCTTCCACCATTTGAATATAGGGCAGTTCAAAAGTTACTGACGTAACACCACACTCAAAATGAAATCATGTATGATGTTATATCTTAAAGATGGTTTGGTCCAGAAAGTCTATTTCAACAATGCCTTATAGAGCACAGGTACCTGTACCTATTCCGGTCAAAATTGCCTCATTTCTCCCATGGATGAAAAAAAGGAAGGCCATTCACGTTGTGTTTACTGACGTAACAGTTTAGACAACGGTTTTCGTTCTGCTGTTTCCCTTCCAATTTTATCTGATTTGGCTTGACCTGAAGCTTCCACATTTTCAGAAAAGAAGAACTGACCATCGCCATTCTTCATGCCAAATGACGTCTTTTGTAGCTCAAAAATGAATTGGCTGGGAGAGTTCCAGCATTACGGACGTAACATATTAATCAAAAAGAGAGTTCACCAAGCAAGTGTTAAATTCATTCAAATGGAATGGTGCAGGAGTAATGAAAAACCATCCCACTTCAGGTGATCAATGTTAAAATGGAGCTTATTTGAACCAAATTTACAGTTTCCGGATTGAATTCATACTCCAATATTGTGGAGAACGGGGAAAACACAAGGCTTCTAGACGATCTGCTAGATGTCAAGCCTATTGCCCTGCACGGGTGTCAGATCGTTGGTGATAATTTCGCTTTTGGGATGACCACAAAGAAGAAAATGCGCGAGAGTCTCTTGTCATGGGGGTTTCCTGGCAATAAAGTACTTTTCTACTGAATTGTGACTGATTATTTTTGAGTCATACCTTGATGGACATATTGCATATTTATCAAAAACACAAGATGACCTTTAAAAGAGGTACAGAAGCAATTTCGATAAATGAGTTGCTGACGGTCTCTTCTTAATGTTGCGGTGCGCTCTTCAAGGGCCTCAGGCTCTAACCTTGAATAATAAAAATAAATCCTTAACTTTCAAAACACAACAACCCACAGAGCAAAAATTCATGAACTGATTTCTAAAAATAAACTGTCCTTGGACTAGTCTTGTTTTGACCTTTCGTGGGTCTCACATCTTCAGCTGCAGCGCTATGCTAACTTAGAAGTATTTCCCACATAGTACTTACATGATATAAAGAATGGACTTGTTTATAAAGCATTTCCTTTGCTGCATAAGGTGACATGGACCACAGCAGTTTAGGAGCTGAACTGATCTGATTCCAGGCAAATATGTTTTAAAATGAGTTGAACTCAACGTTAAACTGATTTGTGACATGCACCAAATGCAATCAATTTATTTCTCTCTTAAACTAATCTTCAAAGATAAACTTCTTCCATAGCAGGTTTAACTCCCTACACGGATTCTCAGAGATAGTTTAGCGTGCTGTTTCCCCAAGTGGACCTCAATTTTCTTGCCTCTCATCGTCTTGTGACGGTGGAAATGGAAACTAAATATGACATAGAAGTTTGCGGCATTGAATTGAACCAAACTGTCAGGAAGACTACCAAAGATGGCTTAATATTATTGAATGTTTCAATGAAGACGAATTTGAACAAGGTTTCGTTTTTCCATGGACACCGTTGTCGACTTCATGGAAAATATTTCCGTATTTTGAGATCTCATCCCACACCTTTTTCGCATCCATCAGTATCAAAGAAAGGCCTTTTCATGATTTCACCCGTGCAGCTCGACGATCATGAGATTTCCCTTTCAAAAAAAAAAAAGCTAAGCGAAATGGTCCGTGTTTTTCTATCCTACTTTGGAAAGTTCTTCCAAAGTGAGACGACGGTTATTTTTTTTTGGCTCTCAATTCGCAACCACGCTGAAGCAAACAAAAAAAAAAGAGAAGCTTATTCTCAGAGAAGAGACGAGCTCTTCGATTTCTTTTTAGCTTCCCTTGCACGCTAAACTTTCTCTGGTTTACCGCATTCTTCACACCCTGCATTCATTATGAGGATCCCACTGCAGTGTGCGGTGGCTTTGGGCTTCATCAGGGCGTCATAATGGCTGACATCATCTTATCACCTTTTTGATTCTTGAATCAAGTCTTTCCCACAATATCCTAGCTCTGATTTTCTGAAACAGAAAATTTATAATTGAAGTGCAGTGGAAAGTAATGATTATAGTGAGAGCAGCTTTAATTATCTTTGCATTTATTATGGCAGATATCCTGGTCTCTACATTTAAAATGGCATGCAGAGCCAAAATATCGTAAATGAAGAAAATTCCAGGGGACACGACGATCCCCTTCTCTGAAAGAGTTTGTTTCGAATCCCATCCTGAGAACGAGTGACAGGAAAAGAATGAAGCCAGGTTTGGAAATTCTGAGCGAACAAATCCCAGCTGACATCCTATACATGATGGAACGCAATGCAAGGTATATTAATTCAAGTTAAAGCAAGCTCATTCCTGAATTCCTTGATGGATATCAGTACCTTCATCATCATACATAATACGGGACTGTCAAGTTCTCACTGTAGCGGTAGTGACGTTTCAAGAAACTTGCTCAGTTGGACTTATACGTTTTTCCTTTAGGGAAATTGATTTGTTACCCAAATGTCTTGTTCTCATTTTGTAGACCGGATGGGGAAAAAATGGAAAGAGTTATGTAAGGGTGCGGATAGGAGAGTTGTCATTTCTTTGACAAATGGGGTTCCTGATAAGCATCGACATGCATGAAGTAACTCCTTGGACGTGTTCGCTCAAGAACTGTACGATATAATATTCGTGAGGTCATTTTCCCTTTTCCTTTCTTCTTTTCCCACGGAATAAGGCGTCACCTTGCCGGAAGGGACCTAGTAGATCATCCTTTTGACTCCTATTTAAAAAAAGGAATCCTGGTGAGTATTACATCAGAGGGGAGTCTGGTGGAGCAGCCAGGAGCCGTTCAATTATGCCTACCGGGCAGTGGACTTTCCCAACAACATGAGAGTCATCATGAGCGTGATATGAGGCCGAAAATTGCCCCCAAAAACTTCTCTGCACGCCACTCTACGCATATAGGCCCGCCATTCACTTCACTTATTCGGAAAGCCGGAAACCGTTTTGCGAAATCTACCCACGGCATTTTCTTCTTTTTTCTTCTATTACCAAGCTCGCCTTTGGAAAAGGTTATACGACAGGAGAAGGATTTCAAAAGAGGTCCGCGTGTTCGTTGCCTGTCCAAGCCTTGTCTGGCTCTTGTCTCTTTCAGGTCTATATTTTGCAAATACCGTCAATTCTTTTAAATATTCATCGTGGAAATAAATGGAGCATCAGATGTCACCGTATTTGACAGTATTTGCTCAGCACAAATTTTAAGAAAGGCGTGATAGAATTCTCTACAAGTACATATATTTAGTCCGGACTTGATTTCGAACTTCATATTGCTGAGAGAGAAGACAACGAGTCTGTCCCAAGATACTCAGTTACTTTTGGGCAACGTAAGCTTGCCGGTGGAGCTGAACGAGCAGAAACCTCCACTGGGCTCCCTCAAACCGCAGCAGTATGGATACAACGGGGAGATTTTTTTGTTAGCTCTCGTATTACACGCAATTTGCTGTGCGAGTGTGATCAAGGAATGTTGTACAATACACAAAGCCAATTACGAAGTCAATTTGTTGCAGTGAAAGAAAGGTGATTAGTCTTTGTCAGATTAGAAGACATGGGATAAAAGCCGAAAACTTTCCCCCAAGCCTCTCAGAGGAAATCCTTGAAGAATCCCACATTTCCATCCCATGTTTCACACCTGAATGAATCTTTTTTATTATCAGCTATTGAAAATATTAATGAGACATTTTGGATGCAATCCAAGAATGGATGTTTTTAATACCTGCTTTTTTCATTACCCGAATCAATTCTAAATACGTAAGAGTTGTACTTGCCTTACTCGAAAATAGAAGGTGGTACATGGAAACATTTACTTTCAACTTTTCAACTAATGGGACCTTACTGGAATTCGAAAAATGCATCAAATTTGCTAATAGATTTTGTGCAGCGCTTGCCCATAGTTACCAGAGTGTATTATATAATGTTTGAGGTAAAAGTACAATGGAGGATAGATAGTGTCAGTCATGTGAACCTCAATTTATCCACGTTTCATAGGTCAATGGGGAATATTAGGAATTTCATAATTAGCACTGTGGAAGTTATATATTATTTCTTTTATAAGCTTAATTTTTCAAGTACATGTCTGAAAAGGTTAAGAACTGTCGGCATCCCCTTCTGGCTCAGAGAGGGTAGTCATTAGTCGGAAAGGCTCTCTCAGATTTTGATCTCAGTTAATCGGTCCCGTCGATAGGCGTCTGTATGTGTGTGTGTGTGTGTGTGTGTGTGTGTGTGTGTGTGTATGGGTGGGTGGGTGGGTGCGTGTGTGCTTTCATGTCACTCGAAAAATGGAGCACCAGCAACTTGCCTTCCAGGCAAATGAGATACTGTACTGCATGCCAAGAATCATCACGGACTTGGATATCGAAATGTCAACTGGATGAGTTATCTGCTGCCTCTTGCCCCACAGGGGAGACAGTCTGACCCGAATTGCTACTCTTGACTTCCGCGACTCGCATCAGCCGTCACAATCGGGTATATTCAACTTGTCACCTCTAGCTAGCATCCTTCGGGATGAGCGCCAGGGGAATTGTGTCACATCTTCTGGCTTTCAGTTTTCCAAGCCGAGTCCCACGACATAGAAAGAGGTCTCGCTGCAGACTGACTTTCCATTCAGCCAGAGAAAGAACTCCCCTAGAAGTGCGCATCCAGAGCTTCGGAAGTGCTAGAACGGTTTTCCCTAAGGACATGAGATGGCCTCTGCAGGAAGACCTTTGTATAGGAAGGGCATATACTATTTTTTTAGTTCCTTCATGAGGGGTATCATCAAGGGTGGGAAGTCGAGACTGAAATGCACTGTTTCTATTTACCGCAAGCGTACCTCTATAATGCTTCGGTTCTCTAGTACAGGAGGGGCGATTGAGTCATTTTCCCAGGAACAAGGATTCGTTGGAATGCAACCGAAATGTGGTGCAATGCGTGCTATGTCAATGTGAGGGTGTGATTGATTCCCAGGGTGACGTGACATGAGGCAATGGGGCCTGGATGGGCAAAATCCACAGCAGACCCTCCTTTCCTGCGAGGGGAATCGGCCAAGTCATTATTCCTGTTTTTTTCCCAAGCCTAGATAATTACTCCGACCGGATTCCAGTGTGCTAGCTATGACCATCTCGGCCTTGGAGGAGTGCGAAACGCACACGACCGCAGGAAAAGAGGCCGAGATTCCGAAATTCTTTCTCATTTCGTGACAGAAACACAGCGGCCCGTGCCCCCGGGGATGGGGAACACACTGAATAATCCTCCCCCGTTCCACATAATTAGGCGTTAAAAATGGACCAAGGATCCCCTGGGACCGACAAGGGCACGAAGACGAAACGGCTGAGGCAAAGCCACTCCTGTGGCGATCCTCTTTTGAATATCTGAAATATGGGAGGCTAAGAAAACCAAAACCCTTTTGGTACAAAATACAGTAAGTATCGCGTGGAATCACATTCCCATAGCAGGATGACAACATTTCAAGAGGTAAAAATCACGGGTGAGCCCAAAAATAATTTGTGAATTAATATAGCTCAAAATTCTGAATTGAGGAAAAGGTTCTCTCAATTCGGAACGATGAGAAGAAATGCACCTGGTGGCATCCTTTCAGGGATTTGACTTAAATCTGTAAAATTAAATATACCTTTATAGGCGATTCTTAGATCCAAAAGTTTTGTTTCCGGGCTTTTAGAGGCGTGATCTAGCACGATTCTTACTGTTTTGTATTAATTTTTGTTAAGGAACCCTCCTGGAATTTGTTCCTAGAATTTTTAAGATAATAAATCATTCCAGCATACCATACACTGTACCAGTCGCCATAGCATTAGAAAAACTTGAAAAGTGCTGTAAAGACGAGTTCATACCTACTTCATGTGTTCAGTTAATACATTGAGTACTACATCAGAACTTGGGACCCCAACGAAGCTGACCGACACCAAGAGCAAGGCTAACCCAACCTGTTTTCAAATAAACTTACTGTTCGGATAAAATGCACCCAAAATTGAACTGCTAAGTATATGACTTTTTTTTTTAGCTGTGATACAAATTTAGCGACATTACAGAAATTTGTTTCCCGGAAACGTTGATTAAAGCTTAAAGCCACAAACTAACAAGATACCTGCATCCGCAGACCTTCGGGCCAGTGAGAAACCTTCTTTGTGTTTCAGAGAGAAGTCAGACTTTGAGAACTGAATTCACTTCTAAGAGCTTTCCCATCCAAACACATCGCGGTAGAAAGCAGGAGACTGACGGAAGAGGCCGCTCGTAATACGCCCAGGCATCTTCCCAGCGGACTGCTCATCTTATCACATGCCGGTCAACGGTCAAGTGTTGCAATTCTGAGATAGCTTGGATGTTCTCGACTTCATCGAAATCATCTAATGCGCATTCCCCTCAAAGCTTGGCTTACGTTGTACGTAGTACAAAATCATTTCCATCTACTTATGTTGATATTGGATTACTCCAATGTACTTTATTTTCCCTTTTCAGTCATTTTCTTATTGGGAATCTGTGTGGGAAAAAAATTGCACCTCAAAACTGGCCCCGGGGAACTGGGACAGCGGTAAAGCGCTCGTCATGCATCAATTCTCACGAGAAAAATAGAACTCAGAGAAAAGCCAATACGTGCTTGTACAAATATGAAATTAAATATACGCGATTTCTCGAAATAGTCGACAGCTTCCATCTCGTCGAAACTGGATAGCAACCGATGAACCGGATGTAACAAATGCACACTCGAGCCAACAAAAAAAAAAGAGAAATATGTACTCTTTCACTCTTCACTCCTTTGAACCATCAACTATTGCTGGATTAGATTCCCTGCTGTGCATGGCGGGCGGTCTAGCAGGGTATCTGTCTCAGCCAGTTCTCCGAATCATCGGAGGATTGCAGTGAACAAGCTCGAAAATGACTTTCGAGGCATCATATTTTTTTGCCCGCCTACACAGAGTTCCTTTGAGTGACTTGTACAGCATCCGGTTATGAAGACAATTGTTACCATCATTTTCGTAGTGGGCCCGGCAGAATCGCAGCAAGTCATCCTACTACGAGGAAACGGATAAATAGGGGTATTGTTTCCCAAGAGAAAATCGCGGCAGGTATGGGGAAAAGGGGGAAACGGTGGATAATGGAAAGTGAATGGGGAAGAGCTGACCACCCCTTCTCGTCGTGTATGATGTAATGCCCGCGATGATTAGGCCGATGTGTCCACCACCACCATGATTCCTCCCCTCGGGTACGATTTTCCAAGGTTAGGCAGGGTGTTCCTTTACGGCCTCCAGGGCCTTCCCCTTCAGCAACTCGGACTCCTGTAGGCTCCCTTCCCCCTCCCCCTCCTTCTCCCCTCCCCCGCCCTCGTGGCCCTATATATATAAACGGGAATTCCTCCACCCAGTATCATTCCTCGGTTCTCCAACTTTCTATCTTTTTATAGTGCTCTACTCGCCATCACCAGACATGGCCCTATTCCAGGTGAGATGCACTCGGGGACTGCATGTATCGAGTCATAGGTGTCTGTGTTATCCGTGTAGTAGGCATATATTCCTGTGCAAAAACTCCAGCGACGCCTTTTCATCGTCGAACTTGCGAGAACTGCAAACGTCTACCTGAACTAAGTTTGCGTTCATGGGATAGCAGATCGTCTCGCCAGTGCAGCATGCAATTGATTCTGATTGCATGAAGAGTGCCACGATTCCTTTGGTTTTAACCTGGGAAACCATAGTCTTCGATTTTGAAGGACCTTTATGCGGCAGTTTTTGTCGACGAGCTTAACTTCTTTTCGTAGCCCTTAATGGGTTTCCATCGGTTTGATTGGTCCGAGGTTATAATGCCGCCAACATTCGTAAGCAGCTGGAAGTAGCCCTAGTAGCATATAACATTGAAACAACATTGATTCTATATTGATTCCAAATCCGGGCGTTGAACCAACGTTGAATCAATGTTGATTCAATGTTATATGCTACTAGGGTCGGCATTACGGGTAAAAAAGACGTAAAGGCTGACCTTAATTCTTCATTTGAAAAATCAGTCATATTTAATGAGTCATGTCAAACAATTACCCTTTAAAGGTCTGGAAAATTTTTTTTATTGATATTAGATACAAAGCCGAAATTTCACGAAGAAGGAAAAATAAGTAGCGATTGGAAAAAACTCAGCATTTCCATATTCCTGTTATGATGAAGAATCTGCATCACACTGATAACTACTTACTGCCTGATCACTACGAGTGCACCTCGCAAGGCAAAACGTGAGGCATGCATGAAATCCAGGAAATCATGGATTTCCAGGAGTCCAATTGCCATCTAGGCACCAGAAAATGGATCCCACACTTTTAAAACCATGCGAGTGCTAACTTCAGTTTTCTTCCCTTTTTGCTTTGAGAAGAGAGAAAAGAGAAGAAAATTACTCTAACTTTCTCTTCCTTTCGCCCTGGAAATGGACGAAAATGGAGGAAACAGAGAGGAAAACTGGAGTAAGCGCTCGTTTTTTCCCAAGAGTGTATGGCGCATGGAGCGAAAGAGGAGAGTAACTATGAAGGGAGCAGTACACTGATAATGTTTTCCCCTTGTAGGTGTTGGTATCAGCTGCCCTGCTGGCAGCTGCATCAAGCGACAAGACTCCGGTGTATACTTCCTCTTATTCCACCGATCCTTATTCCTCCGATACTCCATCCTCTTACGACTACAAGACCACCTCATCCTACAAGTCACCTGCCCCTTACAAACCCGAACCCTCCTACGGGTCTTACAAATCTGACGCTTACACTCCAGGTCCCTCATACTCACCCAAAGATTCCTACGATTCATACAAATCCCCAGTTCCCTACGAGCCGTCCTATAAGACGGAGTCATACAAATCCCCAGCTCCCTACGAGCCGTCCTATAAGACGGAGTCATACAAATCCCCAGCTCCCTACGAGCCGTCCTATAAGACGGAGTCATACAAATCCCCAGCTCCCTATGAGCCGTCCTATAAGACGGAGTCATACAAATCCCCAGCTCCCTACGAGCCGTCCTATAAGACGGAGTCATACAAATCCCCAGCTCCCTACGAGCCGTCTTACAAGACTGATTCATACAAATCTGACCCTTACAAGGCTGACCCCTACAAGGCTGATCCTTACAAGGCTGACCCCTACAAGTCCGACTCCTACAAGTCTGACCCCTACAAGGCTGACCCCTACAAGTCCGACTCCTACAAGTCTGATCCTTACAAGGCCGATCCCTACAAGTCCGACTCCTACAAACCTGATCCCTACAAATCAAAGCCAGATACCTACAAACCTGATTCTTACAAATCCGACACATACAAGCCCGACTCCTACAAACCCAAGTCGTCCTATAAGTCAGATGCCTATGAGCCGTCGTACAAGGCCGACGACTCTTACAAGGCATCTCCGTCTCATCGATCGGATTCTTACAAGTCAGGAGGGGAATACAAGGACGAGTACTACAACGAGGTAAGAATCAGAACTTGTTAGAAAGACGATCATGAGACAAGTTCGCAAGACACAGTAGGCTTATGTAACTTTTCTTTCGTTATTTCCTACAGAACCCGAAATATAACTTCCAATGGGCGGTGAAAGACGACTATGGGAACGATTATTCCCATTACGAGTCCCGAGACGGGTATCAGGTGCAAGGTGAATACCGAGTCCTTCTTCCCGATGGTCGGCTGCAGATCGTCACCTACACGGCTGATGAATACGGTTATCATGCTGATGTCAAGTATGAAGGCGAACCCAAGTACGACAATTATTCCCCGAAAGACAAATATTCTCCCGGCCCAGCCTACAAACCGAAGAGCAGTTACTCTCCTGCCCCATCCTACAAAGACGAAGAGTACAAGGCCCCGTCGTACTCCCCTGCACCAGCTTACAAACCCAAGAGCGATTACTCCCCGTCTCCTTCATACAAAGACGAGGACTACAAGGCTCCGTCGCACTCTCCTTCACCCTCTTACAGCCCAAGAGAGAGCTATTCACCAGAGCCATACTCCGACAAGTATTAAGGAGAGTTCACCGAGACTTCTCACTTCTGTCATTTTGAGTTCATCTGTGTCCTCGTCCGCGTCACTTCATGTTTGTACCAATGTTGCCAATTGTGCATAGATGGAACAGTAGGCCCGACAGTAGTTGAAGGTCTTTAGCCCTGTGATGTTCATTTAGTCCGACGATGTTACCGTGCCATGTCAGAGTCCCCTGTGACCGTGTCAACGCTTCCCTTTCTTTATTCCAGGGCTATATATATTTTTTTCTGTACATTATGACCTCTTTGCCAATGTGGTGCATTATTTATGAATAAAAGACTGTTTTCCTGCTCCATCCTGCGTTTTCTCGTGATTCAGCATTTGGGCGGAAATCAAACAGATCGTACACCGTCTCCACGTACACTAGCTTCAACTTTATTCCTCCCTTGGCCAACATCAAAAGCGTCACAATCAATTAGAAATGATTAACAGGCCAACGTCAAACAATGTATAAAAAAAAATTAAAAACGAGATATATCACATGAGATACTGCGGAAGGGAGTTCTACTCCCAGGCATAGGCTTGGTCGCAGTTTCTCCACAACAAATCAGAATCCCTGCGTGAAACAGGGGGAACATTGCACGACCGAGTGTGGTAACTTTCCTCATTTACTCGTCTTCTCTAGTTCGATTCATGGCCAAGCCTTTAGGAAGAAGAAGATTGGGATGAAGCTCACGACGGTCAACGAGAGCCTGGAGGCTGCATTGTGATCATCGTGGTCGTGATCGTGACCGTGATCGTCATCGTCATGATCGGCACTTCTCTTCACAAGGTGATCATTCCTTGGGGATCTCCCCTGAAATCTCACCCGACCTTCCTCTGGGTTGCTTTGTTGACTGTGGGTCTCGATGAGGGACCAGACATTATTGAGGATGGAGAAATCGTCGCCTTCACTCGGCGTTGGGGTTCGCATCTCTAGATCTGTAGCCGTGAAGCTGGGGAACGTGGGGGCATCCAGCCTTTCAGCCGATTCTGTCGGTGGGGCAGATGTCGGGCTCCATTCTTTTCCTTCTTCCGGCGACAATCTCTTGTCCTCTTCCGCTCTCAATTCCTTCAAGTCGACGACTGGTAACTCGGAATGAGAAGACTGAGAGACGATCGGAGGCCGGAGATTTACAGGTCTCTGAGGGAATACTTGAGGGGTTGGAACGTTGAACGGAGGGCGTCGAAATGGGACCTGGATTCGATTGATGGGTCTCCTCTGAATAGGTCGGGGTCTTCCACTACCTCCTGGGAATTGAGGCGGTGGAGGCATGAATGGTCCTACCAATTGCACGCGAGGATTATCAAAATTCTCGGGGCTCTTCACGTGTACACCGTCGCTCTTCTCCCTTGGAGGGACATGATCTTTATCTCCCGTCTCGGGATATAACTCCTGGGCAAACACAGGATCCTCGACTGTGTCGCTCCTGTCATTGGCTATGAACTGGGGACGAGGGCCCTGAGGATGTTGGAATCGTCGATTGGGCTGAGGTTGTCGGAGTCCGGGATTTCCTTGATTTGGGCCTGGACCTGGACGGAGTGGCCTTCCTTGGGGTCCCAGAGTTGGAGGTCCAACACGAAGCGGTCGGGCATTCGGGGGTGCAGGGCGTTGGGCTAGCAGAGGTGGCAGATTCGGGGTACGGGGGGGCGGACCTGGGGGCGGAGGGCGAAAGGGCTGCCTCGAAGGTGGTGGTCGTCGACCTCCTGGCCCTGGCCTCCCCACTTCTTCATTTTCATCCAAGAACACCACGTTTCCTTCTTCTTCGTCGTCGATGTCTTGAATCGCGTCTTTGATGGGCCGGACAGGCTGAGGTGGAGAGAGTTGACCATTCGGGGGTCGAGGAATTACAGGAGCCTTGGCATTTGGAAGGTTGACTCCTTGAGGGATCCCCAATCCCGGCTCCTCCTTCTCTGGTACATCAAACCCACCAAAATCTACTTGCGAGGGACGAAATACCGGATTGAATTCTTCCGGTTGTTGTCCTTGAAAAGGATTCTTATTGGGCTGGACCCGTGATTCCTGCTCTACAATCTGATTTTTATCTTTTTTAGACGGTACTTCAAATGCTGGAGGGATCGGGTCTGTCTTCTTTCGGATGGGACGAAACCCGCTTTCCACCACAATGGTAGACGGATCGAATCCACTATTCTGGAGAGGATCTAGATTAGGATTGACCTCTGACTGTTCATTTTCCCGATTGAACCCAGGTCTGGGAGGAAGTGGAACCAGGTGAGGGGGGACCAAGGGTCTTCTGTTCCCTGGGAAAGGTCGAGGAGGCCCTGGATGGTGTCTTCTGGGTGGAAATCCACCGGGTGGGGGAGGCAGAGGTTGAGGTGGCAGTCTTCCAGGACGCTGTTTCTGCTGAGGCTGTTGAGGGTGCAGAGGTTGGTGCGACTGCTGAGGTTGTTGAGGCGGTTGAGATGACTGTTGTTGAGGTCCTGGTCGTTTTGGTTCCAAATCCTCAGGTCCAGGGCTGACAGGGACAGCCTCGATCACAACCACTCCATCCTTCACAGATTCCTTCCCAGTACTGGGTTCCTTCTCAACCGGCTGATCATTGGCATAATCTGGTGAGTCCTCCCCGTAGTCCACATCCTTTACGTCGAAGGCAACATCTGGAAAATTCGGAAAACTTTCAAATGGAGCTCCAAATTCAAAATTTTCCCGGAAGCTGGTAGGGGGGCCCGGATGTAGTGGTGGGGGTCTGGGTCGTCGTCTGCCAGGCTGTGGTGGAGGAGGAGGTGGGCGACGGGGGAAGGTGGATTGTTTCCCACCTGTACTTTCTTTCTCCTTTCCTGGTCCAGGACGAGGCAAATTTCCACCTCTGGTAGGTAGGGGGACTCCCTGTGGAAGGACCTCATCCACGTAGGGATCATCTTCGTAGTCGTAATCGTAGTCGTCTTCGTGTTTTCCTGGAACGCCTTTGCCGATTGCATTCTGAGATTTGGAAGAGTTCACTTCATGGACGACACTCCCGGCGAAGGACCGATCAAAGTCGCAGGAGTCCACCACGTGGATCTTCCAGCCCAGATGGCGGTGAGTGTAACACTGCGAGACAAGAGAAAAGTCCCCACGTTTTTTTTTTATAAGGTGATCTATCAAGAATGCAAAAAACGGATTAGGTGGAAGAAAGGCCCATTACCTGATAGTAGACAAGGTCGGGAGTGTTGGCATCTGGAGTCCATTGGACGATCCCCGGCTGGCCGTCGGCGCACTGAAGCTTCAATGTCCTCTGGAAGGCGCCGAAAGATTTGAAGTTAGTCGCGGGTTTAGAAGGATCCGCCGTCCACTCGCAGGATCGACCGAACCCAGTCGGGAACGGATTCCCATTTCTGTCCACACCCACTCCGGCATACACTGCTACTTGCTGCGAAAGCAAATCATTTTCATCATCCTCGTCGTTACCATCATAACCAGCAGTACAAAGATAGCACTGGGGGAGGAAAAGGGAAAGAGGGAGAAAGAGAAAAAGCGCTTACCCGTCTCTGTTGGGGTGACTTGTGCTGGAAACCGCCTTCTGGATCATCGGTGATGTAGAAGGGATGGAATTTGGCGGGATTCTCAGAATTATCACCCCCTTCGACAACGAACGTGTAGCTCTTCCCCCTCACGACCGTGATCTCGGGGATGAGAAGTCCGTTGATGTACCATGAGATCCCCCACCCGACGTGACCTGCAGTATTTCATCATAGCCGTGTTTATGTCTCGTGTAGGAGAGGGGTGAAAAGCCAACGATAGATTTTATACTGACAGCAATGATGGAGTGGAATGAAACAGACCTGTGATAGCCTCGTATCCTGCCTTTCCGCCACTGGGGCCGGTATGAGCATAAAAAACGCCATCTTCGGGTTCATAGCAGGGAATGGGAGGGATGAACCATGGAGTTATCGGCTCTTGAACTGTCTTCTGCTGCTGCTGCTGTTGCTGCTGCTGTTGTTGTTGCTGATGCTGCTGCTGTTGCAGTTGCTGCTGCAGCTGCTGCTGATGTTGCTGCTGCTTTTGCTGAGACTGTTGGACCCGAGACGAGGAAGAGGAAGAAGAAGAAGAAGACTGAGTTCTACGATGTTCTCCTCCGAGGTTCACGTTCCCGGATGAATCTTCCTCTGGGATCGGGCAATTCCATTCCGGCTGCCGTCCGAACTTTATCAGTAGTGGCTCTGGAATCGGAAGGAGGACAAAATTAATATCTAAGATGTTATCCTCTCGTTTCTTCAATTCGGGAACTAGGTGTTGGGAAAAGCGAACCTGTATTGCGGAGGTCGTTGTGATAAGAAACGGTCCTTTGGTTGTTGATCCGTCCCACTGCCCAGATGACTGCCTGTTCCCGATCCGGCGTGATGGCAACATCATATTCATCCGATGCCTTCAACGGCCTCTGGTACGTGATCATCGTGAATCCATTCACGACGGCTGTGTTCAACAGACGCACGCTTCCCGTGCCCGACTGGAAGTAGAGAGCAGACGTTCAAGAACATGTACGAGAGGGACGCAGCGGATTGAATAAAAATAAGAGAATTCTGTACTTCGATGATATCGTCAGGACAGGATCCACTGGAACCGGCACATTGAGCCTTCGCACCCAGGTAATAATCCTCGGCCACACCTTTTCGGCTTCCACTGTCCATGTACGCAACGACGACGTCTCCACCCACCATACGGCTTCGACTGTTGGCTCCACTCAACCCGAATGCCACATACTGGCGATCCTCTGGGTAGAAAATAAAACGAGATGAAAATTTTCCCTTTCATCCATAAGATTCAGGCCGGGCAGGAAAAACGATCAAGATTAAAAACGTACCGAGTCGGCCGACGAGTTGAATGACGATACTCTCGCCAGCAACGGCCCATCGAACTTCCAAGGCGAGGTCATCTCGTAGCACTTCGCAGTTCAACTTGCTCTATAACCGGGCAAGGACACGAGAACAGGACGTTTAAGCAATGTGTCTCCTATGCAGGAATACATAGGGTAATGTGAATGATGCATAAACCTGCTAATCGCCTGGAGATACTCACTTTTTTTTTCTGTGTGCAGTACACAGCATACTAGACGATGGAAAGCCTAGGGGCAGGGGTACTCGAATTACGGTCCTCGGGCCAGATCCGGCCCAGAGAGAGATGTAAATATTCCTCAAGTTGGCCTGAAATCTCAACTAGGTTTCCTATCCCATCCTGTACGGGATTGCGAACAGGGAAATTCGCCACTGTTCCCGCTAAACGAGGTCAGTAAAAATAATTGCGTTACTGGCCTCTGCCCTTAAAATTAAGGACTGATAAGTGAAGGTTTAGACAAGTGGCCTCAGGGGTAGAAAGTCACTATTCATGCTGCCTAAGAGTTCAAAAAGTTTGTGCATCTCTGCCCTGAGTCGTGTGAGGGAAAGTAAAGGAGAAAGAAACGAGATTTTTAAGAATCCCCCACGAAAGAAGCTTGGAATCGATTCATTCGGAACCATGGACGAGCGAAGGCTGTATACTTCCAGTCGCTATTTCTCAGTTCAAGGGGCAATCGCAGAAAAGCGAGAACCACTCGGGTCTCACTGGCTTTTCCTTCATCATACTTCTTTCTGCCATCGTAAACGCCGACTCATTAAAGTCCGTTTCTTGACAGCATTGACAGCACGTCGACCGGAGGTGCCATTCATTCGCACAGTACGATCGATCCAAAGGAAACAGCTAAAACGTTAGAGAAACAGATGAGCCCGTAATTCATGTCTCAGGAGACGCGGGATGGTGGTTCAACAGGGGTATAGTGTGCCCCATTTCAAATCTTTCAATCTTCTCAATTTCCTTCAAATTGAGAGCAGGTTCTTGCCAAGAAACGAATGCAGTCCACTTGGGGGAAGAAAAGAAACATGAACAGCAATATTGCCTGTCCATTTCACCCAGGAAATACAAATAATGACTACTTAATGGTTCATCTGTGGCCACGTTCATGAACACGACTTATAAATGATCAAGGCTTCTTTATAGAAGAAAAATAGGTCCAATGATTCCAGAATTATAAGGCATCTTTAGATAAAATTCCTGAAAATATAGGGTTTAGATATCCTGGACGAAAGCATTTTGCGCAGATTCTGAACAAATAGAGAAAGAATGATGCAGAGTAAATATGACCTAGTACACAACTCCGACAATTCTGCTGCATGCCCATTTCATGCAAGGTATTCACATCTTTGGTATACTGAGCCTAAAATTCTATTCGCACATCACGAGTGTTTTCCCAAGGCGTTTTCGCCACAAAATCTTGTTTCATTTCTTTGTGGATTTCTGGGGGACTCAAGACCATCGTTACCTCATTTGTCGCAATCGGTTAGGATTAACTGCTTTATACTCTATGGGGAAGCATATGTCGAATCAAGAAAGGGAAGATGATCCTGAAGCACACACCTTCATATCTCGGGCTATACAGAGTGGTTTCGCATGAAATTAATAGCCTTGCAGGACATCTTGCATATCATGGCAAAGGAATGAAATGTACCAAATAGGGAATCCCTACGAAAGCGTAAAATACAATTACTGCAGGCCCTACATGAGTGAAAAAGTATGCGAACTGACACGGGGGACATCCTCCACCAAGATTGCCACTCCACGCTCCGCTATCCCTGCGTATAATGTAACTCATGCATGACGATGAAGGGGGGTGGAGATGAAAAACACGGCAGGAACCGGTTCTGTCTGCCCTCATCAAATATCTCTATCGTGTTTATAACGGTGAAACGAGTTCATCTCTCTCTCCCGAGGAATTTCCGAACGGGAGGACGAGATAAAAAACAATTGCCGTCGGCGACCTGCTGTAAAGCTATGGAGGAAATCATCACGAAGAAAAAAGGGTCATTTTTTTTACAATTTAATTTCCGGAGGAAGAAAAGACGTCAGGTACGATGTATCACTTCGTTCCAAGAGTGATCTGATCGTGTAACGGGTTTCTAAGGAACTTCGGTAAGATTAATCGAAAAACCCTGCGGATTATTGGAAGCACATCGAAGCTCTAACTGCTTTCAGGAATCCTGAAATCAAGCCTTAAATTAAGGTGGACATATCGAGGACGAGAATGACTTTTTTTCTTATAAAAAGGAACGGCTCCCAGGCACAGATCAATGATGAAATCCGAAGAGGAATGCAAGCTATTTCAACGAAAGACTTTCCATTAAATTGGGCAGGGCAAATTAAATTGCCTCTGAGGCGGCCGAAACCCAAAATTTCATTAATTTCACTCCTGGTGAACGAAATTTTACCAGTGGGTCTCATTTTTGCCCTGCTGAAACGCCTCGAGTGACTTGTTTGAATGAATAATAAAAAAAAGAAGTGGTGTAATCCGTGATAATCCTTTCTGAATAGCATATTTCAATTTCCATTTGACGACAGGGACTGTAGGTACCATAGTCATCTAGTTCTTGGATTTCAACGTATTGTTATAAAACTGATCCTCAGTTTAAAGCTACCTTAAATTGGAGTGCATGCTACTTACGTTCTTCCTCCTCATAAACTGAGTAAAAACACAGAAAATGGTTAAACAGATGACATCGCCATCAGTCGGAAATGGAAAAAAACCTTCAGAATTCTCAGAAAGAGATAAGTCATGTAATTGAAAATTCTCAGATACCTGTTATTTGTACCTGAATCCTCCAAAGTTCCTTTAGATAGTTTCTTCCTTTGCAATAGAACTCGAGGAGTCTTGTATACGTGAAACCGGGAAATATGACAATTACAAAGCATGGCATTGAGCCCTCAGAGGATGTGAGGTCTTAGCGAGCGTTGATTGAGGTTCAACTTCAAACATGACGCACTTTCCTAGTACAAGAAATGCTTTCTTCGCATGGAAGCTGTTCGACTTCGTGTAACATTTTTAAGGACTTTGAAACTGATTCTATATTCTATACCGTTCTTGCCAGTCTTTCAAATTCTATCATTTATCCAGTTTCCACATCCAATCAACCGTCGAGCGAACACAGCTTCAGGTTTAAAAATTGAGTAACCAAGGGCATGAAACCGAAAGACCCGAGAATATTCCTAACAAATGTTTTGTAATCAAAATCGTCGCTCTGCAAGGATTGGAGACCATCCACTCATTATTTAATATTCATTTTGAATACTCGGCAATACCCTTGTATTTGCGGAATAAATTTGCATTAAATTTCACAAATGTGTTGAAAACATCAATCTATGCAGTGCAACTTTAGACAAAATGGCCTCAGTGAGAACAAAATATGAAAACAATAGAAGCATAAACGTTATAGGCTTTTTTTTTTTGCTAGCCAAAAGTTCCTCGGTACAAAAAGCGCAAGAGCCGTGCAGGATCATCCCACCCTGAAGCAAGGAAACAAGACCTCAGGAAGTAACAAACACCGGCAAAGTTATAAGAGATTGAAACGTTCGCTCCGTCGTGCCTTTCCGTAGAAGCGATACTTATTAGAACTTCATTTTTCCCTCATGCGACGATAATAATGCAAGTTTGCCACAAATACCAATACATGAAATCAGGAAAGTAGTGGGTATGTACGTGGACATCTCCCGTGTATTACAAAATATTTTTTTTTTAGTAATTGAGCAAATAAATTCTTTTACTTGGCAATGCTACGAATCGCTGTATGCGAATAGTCGCATCACGGAAGACACACAAGTTCACATGCACCTCATGGGGCAAGTACGCCCAGTGGAAGTAGCACAGCATTTTCATGTTTCGCAGACATCCGCCCCTTCATCGACACGACCTTCGAGAACTTTCAGCGTCTGACTAGCATTCGACATGGTCTCCATCGCGAGTACATCGCGTTTGGACAACAGTTACGGCTGTTTAAGCACTTTTTTGTTTACAATCCAAGGATTCGCTGATAGAATTCGCTGGAAGAAACACATACAGATATTCAGATTTTTTTCTCATCCTCTTGCCGTGTACGGATGAGCAAGAGGAGACTAAATGGAAAAGACAGGGCTTTATTACAAAAGTTCATGGAAGACAGACATAAAATGACACGTGCAAATCCCATCCCTTCAGAGGAACAGGAAAGACCTCTGTTGGTGGGCTCAGGGAGAGGGGGAAATGGGAACAGAGGAAAGGGAGAAGGGGGAAAGGGAATGTGAGAAGGGGAAAGGGGGAAGACGGGGACCGGATACCGTTTTCCCCGACGAAAATCAATTATGGGAAGTGTAAAAGAAAAATTGCATCATGGAAGCGTTGCCAAATGTCCCCCCCTCCCCCCTCCAGGTAAGCGGTGATGATGAATCGCAGGCAGAAAAAGAGTTAAGAGAAAAACCGACAATCCATTTGTATGGGCCTACCTTTTAAGTTCTTTTCCATTACGAGTGCAGAATATGGCACAAACGCGGACGTGAATGAGTAATGAATCCGGTGCCATAAGCGACGAAGGACAAACCGCACGTCAACCGCACCATCCCTACACGTTACCGATACACCTACTTTCTCCAGCCGAAAACCATGAAAAGGTTGTGTAATGAAAACCAGGAAGTCTAACTTGCTTCTTTTTTCTTTACGCGAGCTTCCTTTCGTTAAAGAAATGGCTCTTAATGCAATCGTTCAGACTCCCTTCATTTCGCATCCTTGCACTACCCCTTTTATCATCAATAGCGGTGAGCACCCAGTAGGCTCGTAAATGAATTCTGCTTTCCGGTTCCTGCGAGCCGGTAATGGTTTTGGGGATAGAGGGGTTGCCATTTTGAGAAGCCAACAGTGATGGTCCTCTCCGGGAATCACAATTTAGAAAGGGCGAGGGAAGGAAAATAAAAACAAGAGCCTGAGAAGTCATGGTAACCTTCTCCTGAGGTATCGTCGTAGAGAAATTAATTAAACCTAACCTATGAAAGATCTGCGTGTGAGATGGTACGGACAAGAAAGTCCATGCACTTGTCACTCATTCCAGGCTCAATTCGCCCTTTCCCATGCATTAACTTCACATTCACAAGGTGGGATGATCATGGAATATCATACACAAATATACCATATAAAATCAATTTATAAAACTCGCTCATTCGGGAGATTCTTGGTTTTTCGCCGGGTGTAGGAGTAATACACCGGGTCGATCTGTCTCTTCCTTCGAAGAGGTTAACGAGAGAATATGGTGAAACTGCTCTTTGCTGCTCCGGTATCGATGGAGTAAGAACTTACGGCGTTTTGGGAGTGTGAAATTGATCTTTGAGGCTTTGGATTGTAAGATTGTCTGTGTGGTCGAGGCTGATACGTGTTATACCGGGGTGGGGGTTGCGGAGCGTGTTGAGTTTGGGTGTATGTAGGCTGTTGGTAAACCTGAGGTTGAGGTCTGTAATGAGGTTGGGGCTTGGGTTGGGGTTGTGGTTGGGGCTGGGGTTGGGGTTGAGGTTGCTGATAAGCTGGCTGCTGATGCTGCTGGGGAATCTCATACGGTTGAGGCTGATATTGCTGTTGAGGAGGCTGATAGGGCTGCTGCTGCTGTTGGTAGACGGGCTGAGGCTGTGGCTGAGATTGTTGGTAGAACTGCGATGATGACGGAGGCGAAGGGTATCGCTCTCTGGGAGGATCGGGGAATCGGACGTGAGATTGTCCACCGGAGGGAATGGAGCCATGAGGTCTGACCTGAGCTCCTCCCACTCCCTGATACGTGGGCGCCGAGACTGGGTTCGGGGTGTACGTCTCGATCGGCGGGTGAAACGTATACGGTTGAACGTATGTGGGTTCCCCGGTCTGGAATTCCCTCCGTTGCGATACTGGCGCGTACGACGGCCTCGGTGCACTGGGATAAGGTCGTGGTTGAGGTTGAGGTGGAGGCTGAGGACGATGATGAGAAGGAGAGGGAGGAGCAGGATAATCCCCACGTCGCCTGCTCGGGTAGGGACTCTGGAAAGTCCAGACCAGACCAAAGACACGAGGAAGAGGAGAAGGTCGAAATAGACAGAGAAACAAGAACGGGGAGCTTTTCATCTCAGGTGACAGAGGATAGCATACGGAAGACACAAAACACATAGACACCGACACATAGGCCTACGGTGTGACAGGCCTCCCGGTCAGAGCAGGTCAGGTCAGGTCAGATGACGGCTCAAGTCCAACTTCGTGTCCATGACTCGTCTTCGTGTTATATAACACGGAATGCAGAGGGACAACATGAAGAGAGATAATAATAAAAAAGGACCACCCGCAGAAGATAGAACACTAAAACAAAAGGGCGTGACTATTATTGCATAACCTCCCACCTCTTCTTACCACTTGAAATAGAATGAAAAAATCGAATTGCGCCATTGTTTCTTTAAAAAAAAAAAAGAAAAACTTTTTTGCAGTCCATTATCTCCCACAAGGGTAATCGTTTCCTAGGAGGCATAGATACCAAAGGCCCGTGCGATGGTGAGGGTAATCTTGCGGTTACGAGATAATCGCCTCATCACCTAGTCGCTGTTATTATGCCAGGACGGCTTTTCCCGGTACTTGAAAAAAATAACTTCCCACTTCCGAGGAATTGCAAAGTCGTACAGGGTATCCCCGGAGCTTTCTCCCTTTCTTCCCGTAAGCCGACTGCGGTCGTAGGCCTCGGTCCCGGTCTCGTTCGATCGCGAATCCAATAAAAAGAGGGGTTGAAGTTGGAAGAAAAAAAAAAAAAGGATGGGTGAGGGGGTGTTGGAGTGAAAGTAAAGAAAAGGGTCGGGTGGCGAAGGTGGTAGCCTCGCCTTCGCTTTGGGTGGTCTGATGACACCGACGGCGTTTCGACACGCCTTATTTATCCCCTGACCTAACCCACTCACTCATTCGCCCCACGGCCGCCGCATCATCTGGAAATGGGAGACGGAAAAAAAAGGAAAGAAGAAAAGGAACATTTTCTCCTTTGTATCTAGTTCCAGCGCATTACAGAGTTTCGTCATTGTCTTCTGAGTAAATGTCTCTTTTTCAGATAAGAGTTCGCTGTCTTGTAGTGTCTGTCTCTCGCTCACTCTCTCTCTCTCTCTCTCTCTCTCTCTCTCTCACACACACACACACACACACACACAGAAAGAGCGAGAAACAAACTACACACATACACACAAAAAACAATGATGACGCAATGGAGAGAGAGCGGGATTTTGGACCGGTCTGAAGAGATACAGACCCGGTCAGTGTCAGGGTCACGATCTCCTCCAGAAAGGAACCACGTGTATCTACGGTATTCATTAGTCACCGTTGTCGAATGCCATCCTCGGTTCAGATAGTCAATCACTTCTCAATCAGTTCGTCGATGACATCCCACTCACTCGTATCAGTCGGACCGTGATGTGAAGTGAAATGTCTTTTGTTTCGATGTCAGAAGGCCTGCACTCCAATAAGTGCCCCTAAAGGAACCTTCAGCTGCAATGGTCTCATCGAACCTCTTATGCAAAGCCATGGCCCCTTCCAATATTGCGCAACTGAAACGGTTTCTTTCGAGGCACTTGAACACGGATCCTCATCAGGCACTCCACGCGTATCCCCTTTACCCTCTTATTGCGCATTGATTAATGCCGGTGCGGAATGCACCTGGCGTAGATGATACGAAATCCCATTCAGTCATGAACGAGTGGCTCCCCTTTGCCTTAAGGTATAGGACAAGAGTGCTTCACGACTGCAATTACATTACTGGATGAGGCTTCTCACCTGAGGAGCAACTCCGAGCATCTTCAAGGAGGGCGGGACGTTCAGGTTCCTCGGGACGGGAGTGGAGCCGAAATCCACCGAGAATTCCTTGCACCAGACACTCAAGTAATCGATGTCGTGGACGGTCAAATCCCCAGGCAATGTGAGGACGATGGTCTTCCCGTTATAGGCCTTCAATGGCTCTTCTCCACCGTTCTCATCCGGGACTTTGATCCCATTGTCCCCGGCCTTCCCTCGCCCGACCCAGAAAAACGCATCTACAGAGAAGATGAGGAAGCTTCGAATGAATCACCGCATGGTCTCTACTACCCTACACTTGATACCAAGAAGCGCAATGGTTCTGCTTCGGAGAAGGAAGAAGAAAAAACAGAAAGCTTTCTCTCTCTCTCAGAACACCGAGTCATTCGTGTTTGAAAACGCCCTATCTTATAGGAGATCCGGGTTCGACGGATGTGTGAAAGTACCATCGCTTACGACTGCAAACAGAGCGGGGCTGCAAAAGTCCGGCGATGCCGGGGCTTACCCGGGGCCGAACCGTCGTATCTGAAGTTCGGGATGAGAAAAGTCTGGGCGTCGACGACGACGATCCGATCCGACGAGACGCCGTGCTCCAGAGTGGGCAGCGCCCCGATCTTCTTCGGCTTGGGGTAATCCAGATTGCTCGGGACCCTGATGTCTCCGAAGTTCACGCCGAATTCCTCGCACCAAACCGAGAACCAGGCGATGTCGTCCAGGGTCTTCCCGTCTGGCAGCGTGAGCGTCACGTGCTCGGCCTGGTACGCTCGGATCCCTTCCTGGCTGATCCTGAACGGCACAAGATCGCATTAAAATCCCTCAATCCGTTGCATGTGGCATATAATTATACCCGTTGGAGCCCTCGGCAATTAAAAAAAAAAGATAATGCGAAAATAATTAAAAGGGATGACAAAAGATTCTCGGACTCAAGAAGAGCAAACTCATTCGAGACTCAACTTTCAAATTTTCATCAGTGACGAAATTGGAAGGGTTCTCTCGAACCCTCGATCATTCCCCTGGGGTGAAAAAAGACCCCAACTGTGTGCAGTTCTTGAGCCTCTAATTAGGGTAAATTGAGCAACAGTATAATTATCTTCTTGCAAGTCGTCCATCAAGTTCCCTGAGTGAATATGTCCTCCTTTGGCATTCTCGTGGAAACGTATTCAGTATCTTTATTGCGATCTAAGTCTTCTGGTCTCGGCTGCAGGCCATTATGTTTCAAATACGTCATGAGCGTATTTCATTTCATATATACAGGGTGGATATAAGAAAAGTTCATCCTTTTCATTTGAAGTAGTAATTTGGACGCGCTCGTGCAATTTTCAGGATGAATAATACCACTCAGTCCTGATCTAATACAATCGATATCAATGAAGCACGACTAATAGTCCGTATTAAATTATTTTTCTGCACGAGGCAAAAAAGAAAAATCGCAGTTTCGCACGCATTATTACGCTAACACGCAAGGAGAGACATCCTCCGTTTATTTTTTCCAATCGAGATTTCTTTAACAGCATACACAGCAACAACCATAAATAAAGTTATGATCGAAATTCACCATAAATGCCAAGGCGATGTTAAATGTGCTCTCCGCTTCCGACAAAAGCCCTCAGCCAAGCCCGCCTCTGCCCAAAGGATCATTTTCGAAGCACGTGAAGGAAAGTCACGTGCGTGCAACATCGACTTTGAACCTCGCACGGCAAATGGCAACTAATTACTGGTCGTTTTTCCTTTCAATGAATTGCAATCCATCGGGAAAGAGTATTGCTATTTGGACTCGAAACTGCTCGATCGCTTAATTTGTACGGATGTAGCAATCAAATGAAAAAGGGTGTACTTTTTTGGCCCACCCGTGGTACTCTAACGAGTACTGCACCTTTATCATCGGTGCATCAATCACTGGTCGACCGCAACGAGAGTACGCCGCCAGAGCCCAATTCATTAGCAATTCGCCTTCTATCCCACGACTGCGTGATAAGTTCAGCGGATCTAATTAGCCTCTTCATGAATTGTATCAACTCCAGCCATCTTAACTACACCGACTTTTCACCGATCGCATGATGGCGTGACGACAGTCGAATAGATATTTGGTTGCGTTCACTTTCTCGGCCGGCCGAGGATATGACGTCATAGTACATCGAGTACCATGACGTCAGCAGAGTACGGAAACTGATGATTTCTTGGACTCATTTCACTCCTTCCGAGTTAAGATGGTGTCAGTGCACCAACTATATTTTTTCTAGGTCTTTTCCAACTCCAGAGAGTCTCGTCTTGACGTGTAGATCTGGAAATTAAAGCTTTTCTTCTTCGAAGTATTTTTCTTGCTTTCCATTTACGGTCGTGCTTATTTAGCACTCTCAGATTCCAAGTGAAACGAAAACAGGGTGACGCCTTGTTAACACCCGAATGTGTGAACGTGCCGTGCGTGAGGTGTAATCATACGTGGCGTTTGGGATATGGCGTCTGGTTTGCGCAAACAGTGCGAGAAAAAGAGTGGATTCAGTTCTGGCGTCGACGAAACTAGATGCCGCGAAAGATGGAATCGCGGTTGGCCTCCGTGGGGCATCATATCATCATCTTATCGGAAGATCCCGCGAGCAGTAACCGCAAGTTCATCTTCGACCAAAATCTTTAAGTTGTTCCTAGGATGGAAGGGAACGGATCTTCGGCTCGGTTACACTTCTTTTCGTTCCCCCAAGAGCTATAACTGCAGTCTCGATGGTATTTTCTGCGATCGTTCGTGACGACATTAATTGAAAGGTACGAGTTTTTAAAGGACTCCATGGAATTTGGAACGGGATTCGAAAACGTCGTAGGAAGCGCGGGAAATAAGGCAAAATTTTCGTACCTTCCGGTTTCGTCGGCGATCTGAAAGCCGTTCTTGCCGACGACGGGATCGTCACCGACCCAGAAATAGGCAGCTGAAAAAAAAAGACATTCCCGCATGTAATTTTCCCGTTTCGTTCCAGAGATAAAAAAAAGAAAAGAGAAGGCAGTGGTACCGGGTCCCTGTCCATCGTAATTGAAGTTCCTGATGTGCAGAGTCTTGGCATCCACTGCATATACATCTCCGGTCACGGAGTGATGATAAGAATTGAGCGGTCCAATGAAGAGACCGAAACGAGGGTCGCCACGCTGCTGCGCCTCCACCAAACATCCTGCAATCCACATCAACAACAATGTCATGTCATTCCCCCCGTCTTCTCCTCCCATTACCCCTTGGCCCCAGATTTTTGGGGCAGAGAGAGGAACAGAGAGAGAGAGAGCGAAAGAGAGAGAGAGAGAATGAAAAACAAGGAATGGAAGGCTTGGAGGAAGGGAAGGGAGGGCAGCGACCCGTCGATCCTCATCACTGGGCTAGCCCGTTCTCAATCACGTTGTGATTGGGATGTGATTAGTCCATCAAAGCGGAAAGATCCGCCCCGGGCCATCATCCATCCCACTTCCCGGACTTTCTACAGAATATGGATCATGACTCAGCGCCATGCAAGGTATGTAATGGAATCGACGAGATGGAGAGACAAAGTAATCGATGGCCCTACGTTGTGAAACGTGGTCCCGAGAACATTGAGAAACGAGGAGACTGAGAGAAGAGAGACAGAGAATGTTTCAGGGTCGATTCCCCATCGTGCAACTTCAGGTTTGGAGAATTCCGTGGCGGCCCGTTACACTAATGATGTTTACCGTAATGTCCGCAGATAAATCCCTGACCGGGTGGTTTCCAGGTCGTCCTATTCTTCTATGTCCACTCGATAGAAAAATTCGCCTTTTCAACCGGCCAAGACCACGTCCAGATTCCGCGGATGATTAATTACAGCGGAAATGTTGCGAGATGGTTTATGACGACATAAATCGTGCAATGATGATGATGATGATGATGACGACGGCGATGGCTGCGGTTCCCCTCGATGGTCACGATCGGGGGGGGACAGACAGTACGATGACCGTGACACGTCTCTCCGAGAAGGGGAGGACAGAATCGTGTCTGCTGCAGGGGACAGGCCCCATAGTCCATACCCCATCCCCCCATTATGATACCCCATCAGGAGATTGAGTAACCCACAAGCGAAGATAGAGACAGGCACGGGTGTCAGGGTGATGGAGATAACCGGGTGAGGTCTCTCTCTTTGGAGGGCAAAACTTTCACCGCGGTCCCACGCTGTCTGCACCCCGGCCAGACACCCTTGCACACCCCATAGGATAGACCCGACAGAATATAAAGAATAGAGCTCTCGTACGATGATGTAACAATTGGCCTTTCCCAACCCGGCTCAAATCAGACCTCGCCCTTTCTCTGCATCTTAATGAACCGATGCCATCTGGCGGCTAGTGGAAAACCCTCCCAGCCGGGCTTCGATCCACTTCCACCGTCCGGGGACCCATGCAATCCGGCCATACATAAGACGATTGAGCAAGGTGCGACACGAGATTCGTACGTCATAAATTTCGAGGGGGCATATTTCAGGGGGAGATTCCCCGGGACTCATTCCCCGGTTTGCGAGGGAAAGGGTGGGCAGGAAAAGTGACTGCGGCAGGTGAATATATGGGTCAAGAGAAGGAACCGAACGATCGTGTGCGTATATTCCATGCGAAGATCACTCAGTCGCCTGCTCGTACATGCAAGAAAAGTCTTTAAGAAGCCTTTCACTCCTCTTTCTCAGATTAGCAGAAGGAGGTCAAAATCCCGTCTCCTCTCACCGAGATTGGCAACCGACTCGACGTGAGAGCTAAGCTTTCCCTTTTCATCCGAGAGGGAATCCTTTTCATTCCCACCCGATCGATGATAGATCTCTCTCCGGTCTGGAGCACGTGGAGATCAACCGTGGAAATTTAATCATTGGAGTTCTCAATGCGCACGGGAGAATGGAAAGGCTCATGGTTCATTTCGTGGATTCGATCACGTGACACATGGCCACCGACGCGTGCGAGAGATACACCGACACGCCTTCCTCTTCTTGCATCGATGGATTTGCAAATGCACACGCAAGGAAGAGGAAGCGAACGGGGACGACGAGCTTCTCCCATCGTCGTCGACTCGAAGAGTCGCTCGTGGGGTTATGTTTACGATTCCACCTTCTGCCGGAGGGGACGGGACGGGGCAGTCGACTCCTTCCCCCGACACTCATCCGCGTCGAGAGCGGGGCCGTCGGACGCGATGGAGAATCGAGATCGAGATGTCCTACGATGGATGGGGATAGAAAATATGTGGACGTGGAGAGGGGGAGGTTGGTGACCGGCAGTGGTTGGCCGACAGCCAAACGCCCCAGTCCCGTTATTCCCTCGGACGAGGGACGATGAAGGAATTCGCCACTCCTGCTACTTGTTTCTCTCTCCCTCTCCCTCTCCCTCTCCCTCTCCTTCCCCCTCCCCCTCCCCCTCCCTCTCCCTCTCCCATTCCCGAGATTTAGAAACTGGTCTTTCGACCTTGACACTTCCTTGGTGCCGGGTGGATTATCACATCATCACGCGGGAAGGAGAATCTAAGCGACATTCAGAAGGATGATCCGTGTAACCATAGACCGGTTTCGTGTAGCGGAATAATACGGTAAATGATTTGGGATCGCCTTGCCTGACAGTATTGCTCAATTTCTCGAGTCCGAGGCCATGATCGATGCCCTCGAGAGCACGCCGTGGACAAAAAGTTTAAAATTCTAAGAGGGGTCACACGGCTCCCCCGAGGCTCTTCCTCATCTGAAGAGAAATCGTGAGGTTACGGTCATGACGTTCTCTACTCGTCGCACGGAGGCGAAGCTAACTACGTTTGCCAAGAGAGGGAACCGAAATTATTTTGCGGTCACGAAACCGAAACCGAAGTTCACAGAAGCATCTCCATGTGTCTTTCATGTTCCACGGCTCTAGGCTACGGCAGAAATTCACCGATCCTCTCGCTTCCGGGAGTGGGAGGGGGAATGGGAACATGCTTTCAACATGTTCCCACTTCTTGCATGTTACTGGGAGTTGTACCGAGGACCCTTTTCTCCAATTATCCCACAGGAACAAACGCGGCATCGTGAAGCACGAGAACGGAATGCGACGAACACACGTCTCTGATGCAAAGCGGCGTGCAATTTCGACGGGTGGTCCCGGAAATTCCCGCAATTCGTTTTGACTTCGTCACCGGTTTATCTATTCACGATCACCACGAGGAATCGATTTTCTAGCGCATGAATTTAATGGATATGTTGCGACGCGATCGCCGAATAATCGTCGCTGGCGTAAAAATAATTGGACGTCTCGGCACGGCTGGTTGTTACCGCGTGCACGAGCGGAAAATTTTTCAGTAAAAAAAAAATATATCGAAACGCACGAGGAACTGGAGTGAATACGGAGAGAAACAGGGCAAACAGACTGAAAAAAAAGCCTTCTTTGACTGTTCCCAACGGGTACAGTGGAAGTACCGCAGCGTGAAATATAGGGGAATGAAAGGGGGAAAAGCCGAGAAAGAGCCTCGCGGAAGAAACGGGCAGATCGCGCGTCGCACACGGTGAGGCATCCAAGTGGCCTTTTCCTGCTAGATAAAGCCTGGCACGGTTCACATTCGACTGGTTTCATTAAAGCCTTCAACCTGTCCCTATCGCTCATCTATCTGCCGGTTGAGTGAAGAAGCGAGTCACTTTCCGGGTACGGCCGTACCTGTGGTACTACTTCATCGATTAGCGCGACAAAAAAAACGATGAGACGATAAGATGAAAAATACGCGGGCTTCTCGCTACGGTGATTTCGGGAATGAGATAGCACAAACCGGAAGGAGTCCTGGGTTTATTTACCTTTAGAAGCTTTCTGGCTTTTAACTGTTTCTCGACAGGTCGTGGCAGCGGGCCAAACCGGCAGTCGAGGGATGTGGACTGGACTATCATTCGGATATTTCACGGACGGTCCTAGACCTCAGTTTTAAAAAAAAAGGTAATAAATATAAATAAAAATCGACAAACGCGATGGACGCTGTTTGCGGAGACGAACGATTCTGAAAGCAAAAAAAAAAAAACAACATTTCCCTTTGCGTCATCGGAGACGACGCCGTAAATCCCCGAAATAGATTTAGCTTTACTGGGTCGACTCTGCGTTTCGGTCGATACGATCGGTGCAAAATTCAAGGGCACGGGACGAGATCCGAGACGGGGGAAGGTCCTTTGGAGCCGACTTGCGGTAAAAATGCCGGGCGCTTACCGAAACGAAGCCGACGGCAACGAACCGAAAGGTCGGACGGTTCCCTTTTCTGGCTCTCGAGAGAGCCGGATCGTCTGAGCGATGCATTTGCTTTTGCTTTCTATGCATCGATGCTTTCCACGCAATCTCTGGACGTCCGAGTTCCTGCACTCACGACTGCGATAAAAGTGAAGGGTTGGCAGCTACTCCGCCTTCCATGCCAGGAGCGGCACCATCCCGTGCTATCCTCTTTGTGCATCGGACGTTCGGCGTTCGTTGCGTTGAGGTTGTCGGCCTGCATCGTCGTAGTGAGCTCTGAATCGCTGCATCGAGAACAAACAGCTACCGGTTTGAGTTGAAAATTCATCTGCGAGTCGGGTCAACATCTCGTGTAAATGAGAAAATAGCCCGTTCATTCAAACCGAATGAGTATCGTTTCCGACGTTGATCGATAAATGCGTTAGAAACGGCTGAGGAATTCTCGAGCAGTAGGACTCCCGCAAGAGCCGAAAAAAAGTCAGTCGGCCAGCTGCTGGAATTAAGGCAGCACGAAGGGAAGTGCCGTTTTATGGCAGGATTACCACCCGATGGAACGTAGAGGGCATGATGTGAGAGGATTCCCTTCCATGATCGTTGAAGCGTGGGATCAAGGCTTGTAGCACACGAATGCCCGAAGATAATGACGGCATTGATTAGAAGCGGCACGGACGCCACTGTCACTCTATGACGGCCTTCGATCTAGGGCAGGGAGAGGAATGGCCATTCCACGAGGGGGTTCAGCCTACTTGCACGTGGCGTTTCGTAAGTCAGGGACAAGTTTCATAGATGACCGATCGCGGTGAACATTTATATGAAATGCCCTTTCTTGCTTTCTTTTACTTTCTTGCGCTGACCTTGGAATGGGAACGACGAGACCGTTACGATGCCGTCGAAGATTGCGACTGCGATTCCTGAAATTACGTCGAAAAAAAACTTTCTCGAGCCATCCCCACTGCACACAGCCTAGAAGCTTGGGTGAGATTGGGGTAGGACCGACACGAAAGGGAGGTGAACGAAATAGAAAATGATGCGAATCACAAAAAAAAACAACAGAACCTTATCTGATGAGACTCTAGCCCTGCATAGACAATGCATGCTTCAGTTCACTGGAACGCATCGCGCTACTGGAACCGATGAGGGCATACATCATATTGTGTTCCACCACTGAGCCAGTTCCCTCGTTCCAGTAGCGATTGGAAAAGGATGTCATGCGGCATAATGCAAATCATGCAGCCGAGTATTGTCCACCTCGTTACGCCAGTCGCTGACAAGCAATTTCACATTACGCCACTTCGCGTTACTTTCTGACTGGAGGATAACAGTTCTTAGCGATGCAGTCATCATTCTCCGGTGAGTTTAAGCTTAATAGTCGATGCGCCTGTCAATTAGTACGTGTAAATGGAGTTCATAGAAATATGCCTCGATATCTTCCAGGAAGCAACTTCTAGTTGATGGAAGAGGATTCTCTTTCTCCACGAAAGAGAATCGGCCCGAAAGAGGCCGAAACCGTAACTGAAATACTTTGTAAAGAAATGCCAAGGTCAGGTTCGCCGTTTCGATCTCCTTCCGAAAGTGGAAACGAGGGCACTAATGAAGTGAAAATCCTGAATTTCACTTCACACAATGGGCGGGAAAGGGCGTTGTTTAGCGCCCGTGTCGTATTTCCTTCTCCGGCACCGGTTTCTATGTACGCGAAGGGCGTCATTGTGAATGTCACGGTGGATTCCTTGAGGTCATAGGCACGCTTCGGCATTCCCTACCGTAAAGCCCCTTAAAATATTCGTCTTCGGCCGTGGGCCGCATCGTAAGTGACCTTCATTGATTCTCGATCTCCTGCTTGTATAATTAGTTACTAATTATGCCATCATGTCAATGCTAACTGACCATTCACGTCTCTACGAGAAGATTCGGTGGAGCAAAGGAACAAGGAGACTTGGACGACCTCTCCAAGAACGCGGAAGCGCGGGTCTGTAAGATCCTGCGATAATAGGATAGGTTATAGCTATCGTGCATTACGACTGAAATCCGTATTCACCTACTGACGTCGATGGCAAGACACGTAGAAGCTCTAATATACCCTGAATGCTAATAGTGGGAAGAGGAAACGGAAAGATGTACGGAGATGGAGGGAAGGAAGCAGGAGTTTAGAGTCCCGTTATGGAAGGGCTCTCCGTCTTACCGGTGGAGGCGAGGGAGAAGAGGAAGAAGGAAAGTCGGAACCAATCCATGCTGAGGCTGGCAAGAGACTGAACTGAACTGAATGTGACCCACCAAGAGCAGGAGACTGGAAAAGACTGGCCGGAATCGGGAATGGCCGCCGGCGGCATCTTCGCTCCCAGCTTTCACCCCCTCCCACCCCGTTCTCCCCTTCCCCCTTCCCCCTACCCCCCCTCCCCCCCTCCCAGCATCCCATGCGCGTCACCCACCCTCTCCCACCCCGTTATTCTCCTCCCCCTTTCCTTCCAGCATCCCATGCACGCTCGGGATCCCGGCGCTCAAGTCTCTTTTCCTTTCTCCCTCATTCTTTACCCATATCGTCATGAGAGAGAGAGGGGAAAACCATCAAGATGGGTTTTCCCGCGAAATCAGTCTCAGCGATGAGGTTACGAGTGATGACGCATGTAAGGCACCCGTTCACCTTTCACCATCCGCATACACCACAGAACCCTGACATCATCATAGGTTCGCGTTTGACTGTCAACTACGCAGTACCTAACTTAGAGAAAAAAAAAATTAGAAAACTCTGCTATCTTTCTCAAGATCTTATTTTTCTCGAATATCTCCAGTAGTTAGAAACCCACTGAAATCCTTCTGTCGGTATAACACGGCACGATGCTGCCTCATAATTCTCTGAAAGCACGAGGGAATTCCGGGTTGTAAGCGATGAGATCCAGGTAGTTGACTCTGTCCTCGCGGACAATCAGTAAACTTTCATCTGGAGTCGAGCCAAAGGGATTAAGACTCGTCTAAAATGGCTTGTGCCAAGATGCAGGCAATGAGAATCTTGGCACAAACAAGACTTGGCTTTCTTGCGCCTTATCTCCTAACCTCTGGGGGTGGGGATCGGGTGAAGCTAAGACTGTGAATGCGACACCCCTTTCTCCGGAAATGGCTCCTTCACTCAAATTCATTCATCCTCTTTTTTTTATCTGAGTTTTTTCAAGTGGTCTGAGATGCATACAAGAGCCAACTAGAAGGCACCTACACAGTACGTGTAGCAGACGACGACGAACAAACGATGACACCGCGGAGGAAAGGTTCCAAGCTCAGGGCATCACTGTGCTTCGCAAGGCAGAGCGGGGCACTGCATTACATCCGGGATTATATCTGGTATTCTATGGAAAAGGGATTCACTTCGTTTTCCGCGGGGTCTCGAGGTTCATATATGAAGGATCTTGATGGAATATGCTCGAAGATGATGTTAACTTCCAGACTGTTTTAAAACTCGATCGTCGGCTAGGAATCGACGGCAAAACGAGGAACTCCGATTGACCTAAAATAAACTAGCATATGTACCAACTGCTGAAGGATATGCGGGTTGATTATGGAGAAAGTATCCCTCTTCAGACCTCTATAGCGACTAAGCTATAAGTTATGGGATGATGTGATACCACTCGTATGATAAATGACACGTGAGAAATCAATTCCAGCACTTACCAAATATCTGCCGTCGGGGATGCAGCCATTCTATAATTACAGTTCCTACCAACTCTTGCAGCCAGGGGCACTGCAATTGGCATCGGAGTCATGCCATTAGTGTTGCAAAGCTTGATTATCTGCCCTCTCTGCTCTTCTGTCACCTTCATAATGCATACTGGTCCGTATAGCGGTGTCGGCAGCGTAGCCCTATTTATATAATTTTCCAGATAGCGGTTCCGGGTAATATGCAATAATGCAATGATAGCGCCCCTGTGGTAATATTTAATTGCTGGAATCGATTCCCCTTGTGCCACTTGCCATGCCTCTGCGGTGACTTCATCCTGCACCTCACAGTGTAGGTGCTATAGAGCTCTGAGGTGGTATACTTACTTAATAATCACCCTATAGATAAGCATTTGAGCTTTTGGAAGATGATGATGCAGCAGTTCGCGTAGTTTCCGGTCTCCGGTAGTTTCATTCTTGACAGCATTTGCGAAGCGCCTTGATTTAGCGATCGGTTTTGAAGCCAAGAACCAGGCCAGGTAGAAATCTGTCATTCTACTGGCCACTCTACTGCCATAGATTTCACTTTCCGACCAGTTACTACCTCCCAAACGTCATCGATGAACTTTCATTGGTTTTGAAGTTGCGTATAGGTCTGTTTCACCATCCACATAATGAGTCGCTATGACAAATGCGGATAGATGGGACGAAAAAGAAAAAGATGCATTTCGAAAACCATGGGCGGACTAACGTTAGGCATTGAATTATTGAAATCTGAAATTGCGACGGTAGAAAGAAGTGGGAGGAAAATACAAGGTGCAGGATGCCAGAAGCGGCACTTCTCGAGTTCGGCCAGCAACCCTGTCCACGCTGCCACGTGCAGCCGCTTTCTCCGTTTCTCCCGTGGATCCGTCAGCTGCGAGGGCTGGAAGGGAACCGTCGGGTTTAGCCGGTGATTGACACCCTGACCCAGGCTGAAGGCTGCAAATGCGCTCTAAGCCGAGAACAACACTCAGTCGTTATGGTGACTGCGGGCTGAAATAATGAAAACGAAAAAGAGAGGAGAAAGTGTGAAACGGTTCGCAGTACCTATTTTTCGATCGGTCGCTCGAAATGACAGACTATTAGAGAACCAGTTCCTCCGGTCTGACCGTAATACGATTTTAAGGACGAATGAACACGGATTAATTTAAATACCGGTCTGACTGACGCTCTGTAAAAGGGTTAAAGTACCGCTCCGTCCTTGTTAATTGGGCTTCACCGCAAGGATCCTAAAATTGAATCGGTTTTGATCGTGGCTTTCCTGAAAGGATGCAGTCACCCGTGCAGCGATTCTCGATGCTCCGTTCGAGTCGTGTGCCCCGCCGCGAACCTCCCTCTCGCGGATCGCAAGAGGGTAAAAGGACGCTCCTACTCGCGGGGGTCATCAGTTCGTCGAGGTCTTTCCGTCGAAGTGGGTCGCTGGAATGTCAGCGTTCGTCTGGAGTCTTCCGTTTCGTCTGCAGTCTTCACTTTCTCGGCGAAACACCAGCTTCGAGATGAGCATCGAGTCACAAAGGATTTCAGATACCGAATGGCGTACCGTATCGAACCACAGAGAGCCATTTACGGTAATTTCCCGTTATCTTACAAAATGAAAGTGGGCGACGATTTGCCGCTGTCACTCTTAATTTAACGCCAAATGAGACCGATATTTCATGCATGATACTCGAAACCGGATATCTATGTCCAACTGCATTTACTGCGACTGCTTTCCAATCGAGAAATTGAGGAAATTATAAGAAGCGAAGAAAGGAGGAACTTCCATCATTTTTATCATAGGCTCATGCACCCTGCTCATGGCAAATCCAGAATCTCTGTGAATTCGTTTGTGAATTTGCCCGTTTGGAGAGATTTTCCAGAATCGTCTTGACGATGCGAGAGACGACCTCGAAACTGAAGGTCGATGTGTCAAATGGAGATTGACTAGTGTACAAAATTCTCAGCCCCCCCCCCCCCCCCAGAACTTCCCCTCAATACCTGAAACCATCACACGGGAAGATCCTTTTCATCCTCTCATACTGAAAAAATGGAAACGGAAGAATTTTGCAATCTCTCTTCACACGATTCCGTCCTCCCCTACATGATGAGCTCCTTTTCTCGTCTATTTAAAAGTAGCCCGTAGGTGTTGATAGTGGAGCTTTGTGTCATAAACGAGGCCGACAAGTTGGGCAAGATTTCGCCCGGCCATCTTCTTTCAAGGTCCTTCCATTTCTGTATGTAATTATACGGTCCGTAGTGAATTAGTGCGTAGGTTCACTCGTGAACGGTGTCTACGATCGGGGCAGAATCGGTGTTGGTTTTGCGAGATCACGGTGACTTGTCTCCCCTTCCCTTCCGATTCGATCTCTGCAAGTCACGCTTCGGATTCCTTTTTGACCGAGATCGCATCTTACAGGGAAGATTTAAGAGGATTCCGCCTCGCAGTCCCAGTCAAAGCAGCAACGGAACTCCGGAAGCGAACGGAAGCGAGAACGAACGCGGAAGACCACGAGCGACACGAGGAGTCTCCCTTATCTCCCGTCTCCCCGATCTCCCCCCGTCTCCCCGATCTCCCGTCTCCCAGTCGTTCCCTCGCAGCCAAAACTGCAGACTCGCTCTTAGCCGCAGACACGGCGAGACGAGGTCGGATCCCCTGACCCTCGTGGGCGAAGGAAGACACGAGCGCGACCGCGCCGTTCCCCCGCTGCCACGCCTCGGACATCCTCTCGAGACGACTTTCCACTTTCCCTCCCGGCCTACGAGACGAAATCGTTTCGGAGATCCCATTCTCCTCGTAGAAATCAACGCGACGACTTTTCTTCGCATCTCTGTTTCTCGACTTGTTCGACGAGCTTAAAGTCGAAGGGCCGAGTGCTCGAACCTCCTTTAGTTAACAAGGATTCGCGGATATCCCGAGCAATAAGCGTTAGGCGAAAATCCAAAGGAAACGGGAGTGTGTTCATTCGCATGAGCTTGTTCCACCGAAAGCCCATCCCGATCAGGGCGCAACAAGTCTTTGAGGTTGGTGGGGCAAACAACGGAATCTTCCTCTCTTCCCCTTCCCAATTAGGAGAGGATTAACGGAGGTTACCCTTCCCTTCCCTTCCCTTCCCTTCCCTTTCCTTCCCTTCCCCATGCCCCCCCGCTGCCTTAACAAGAATTTGTTCAGGATCTGTCCTCTAAAAGGGAAGTTGAGAGGAATCGCAAAGCACAGCAGCAATCCCGCTGAACTCTCCACATGGACGCCTTTATACCGCGCTATGTACTTCGTATCGACCAAGTTTAACGAAGAACGAAACATAAAAATAATAAATTGTTACTTCTTGGGGGAGAGAGGGGGGGCAATCCTATCTTTGCCCCCCCACTTTAAAAAGAAGGGGAGAGCCAATCGCCCTGCCCCCAGGATCCCTATTATTTCGATTCCACTTAAGATTTTTCACAAGGTAAGAAATTGCGAGTTTGAAAATATTGTTTTTATTGATGATAATGATGATTGATAACGGTGGTAAAAGCGCTGCAGGTCTCTCGCACTGCCGTCGACGTCAATCTTCGCAATCCACGAGAGAACGTGCATGATGAGTACTCCAGAGACACGAAGGAACTGGTCGAGAACCGAAGCCGAAATCTCTTGTCGGCCCGAAAAATCCGGAAAAAAGCTCGGAGACCTCGAAGGGGATCGTTTCGCACTTTCGGATTAATTTTCCTGGATGTGCAGTCTTCCGGGATTCTCGCCGATCGGTCGCGGTTTCCATTCATCTAGACCCTTTCCTCATTCCGTGAAGCCATCGGCGCGACTCGAAAATGAAGCTGCAAGATTTTGAAAGGGCAATGACTCGGACTGACCGACGAAA
The DNA here is from genome assembly GCA_905338385.1 of Darwinula stevensoni. Lineage (NCBI taxonomy): Eukaryota > Metazoa > Arthropoda > Ostracoda > Podocopida > Darwinulidae > Darwinula > Darwinula stevensoni. Next base: position 156,400 of record CAJPEV010000069.1, read on the forward strand.
AACAATGAAAACCGGCGGGGGGTCGTCGAAACCGAGGAATTCCGAGCCCGTCGAAAAAACCTGCGACCTCCTCGGGCCGTCTTCCAATCCTTCGAGATGCTCCACCGACGGAGGAAATTTTGCCCGAAAGAGGGCGACGGAAAAACGCAGTCGACAGAGAAATTTCCATCGGCGACGTGACGTCACTCGGAGTCGGTCGGACGCGGAAATCCGGCGAAAAGAGAAGCGGTCTTCGGTCTTCGGCGATTCCGGATCTACTTTCCGGATCTACGTTCCGGATCTACTTTCGGGACGCATTTTTCACTCCTCGCTTCGGCCACTTCGTCGTGGATTTGGAAGATGCCGAACGGGACTCGGACTCGATCATCTGCCGTCGCATCGTCCGATGGTGACGTCACACTTTTCGCTTCGGAAATCTGCCGCAATATTTCACCTGCGCATTCATGTATCCACGCTCGTTCTCGCGAAATTCTTCTTTTCTTCATTTCGTGCAGCTGCTGCCGTTCTTTTCTCGTTTCTTTTCTCGGGACGGTGAAGGGCATCGAAAGGAAAAGTACTTTTTAAAACGTACTTAATTCCTTCCGCTGGAACCGAATTGGAGCACACGTGACCTACAAAATGTGAATGCTTGGTTCTCGTGAACTTTTCACAACGTAATCGCTCGGGACAACGGTTTTGCTTAAGCCTTATCGAAGACACGGGGAAAATAGATGAAACCCCATGAAAATTCCAATGTCAATAAAACTTCCATAATTTTCCGCCGGCATTAATTCACTGCTGCTCTGCAATAAAATCGCACGGTCTCTTCCCCCCGACGAAAACTCCAAGCTGAAAACTCCAGTTGAAAAACAGGAGCGTGGATTTTCATCCAGAGAAATTGTGGCGACGGAAAATGTTCCCTTTCCTTTGTTCTGGCCCAACGAGGCGACAGACGAGACAGAGGAATACTCGGTCTAGACCTGCTCGACTCCAAAATCACTCCAAATACAATTGTGTTGGTAGAGATGTGCTCGTAATCGCATCCCTGCCGAAGTACAATAACAGGCCACGTAAAAAAAAAAATCATTTTCTAGCCCCAGGAAACTTTCCTAAGTAGGATGCAACCACGAAATATTTTGATATTCATGTTCGGCCTCGTGGACTAGACCAGGGCTAGACCAGGGCTAGACCAGGGCTAGACATTCTTCCGTGCGGTCCAGGGCCTTCTTCATCAGAACAGAGCAAACATTTCATTTTGATTTAGTCATGATATGTCCAATATCCAACTTCATGTTCAAGATTCAACTCATGGATTCGGGTTTTCTTAAGGAAAAACGACCAAATTGCAGTTAAATCTCCTTTTCTCACCGTTCCAAGCAATATTGTGAACAGGTGAAGGAGAGTGTGAAGAAGCGGTGACTCGGTTGAAAATCGTCAAAGCATGCTGAAATGAGAGTTTTCATGATGTGCTGTCTATTTTTGAGTCCAAGTACATGCCCCACTTTCTCTGAGTTGAGGAAAGTAAAAAAGTTGGAAAGTAGCAAGCATCCACGTAGATTACATGCAGCCTTCCAGAAAGCATGCGACACCGTGATCGACGACACCGCCTCGCACTTTCGGTCACGGTCGAAGATGCCCGTGGTCGAAGATGCCCGTCGCAGGAACGCGCGGGAGTTCGAGCGTCGCCCGGCGCGAAGGGGACGGAACTCGAACTCTCGAAGATAACGGACGTTTTTTCGCACCTGCGTGTTTCCCGCCGAACGGATCCGATCACTCCGAGGCCTTTTACCCCTTTTTACCCCCTCGTCGATTGTGACAGAAAGGTCGTTCATGCGTTAAGAACCCTTTCGACGCGGAGGAGCGTGCAGCCGAATTTCGCAGCGCAAATCGGGAGGAACCCTCGCGGGACCCGACCGGAATCTCCCGGCCTCACGGGCTATTGCGCACCGCTAGATCTTTCTTTTCTTTACGGGAGTTAAGATTATCTCTCTCATTTTTCGTTCTCACGTCCTTGTTTATGAAGAAATCCACTATTCTTTTCGTGTGGTGATTCGTTCAAAAGCCTTAATCAACGATTAATTAATGAAATCGACGCCTCTGGTTGAGAAAACGTTCCCATTCCACCAACATCACCACCAATAATTGTTGGCGATGTCGAAATTGGATGATAATTAAGCTCTCGTCTTTGAGGTACGTTCACCTTCATATTCAGCTGCATAAGTGGGGAGACTACGCGCCATGGGGATCCCGCACTTAGATAACGTCAAACCCTGACACTTCGCATCAATTCCCCCTCTTCCCCTTCCCTTCTCCCCCTCTTCCCCTTCCCTTTTCCCCCTCTTCCCCTTCCCTTCTCCTCCTTTTCCCCTTCCACTTTCCCCCTCTTCCCCTTCCCTTTTCCCCCTCTTCCCCTACCCTTCACCTCCTTTTCCCCCTCCCCCTTTCACGTCCCCCTCAATGCTTTCGCAGAAGGTTTCAGATGGTCACGTAAGCATCTTTTTACTTTTCTTTTTCATCTCAATAATATCTACGGTATTAGTCTTTCTGTAAGGTTGCTCTACTCATGAAAAGATTCACTTGAACGGAACTGCCGACCGTGTAAAAATAAAGTGACCTGGCTTCTTATTCGACCAGTTGCTGTCGTAAAACTCATTATGTAAATTTCGAACCAAAATTTTAGGGTCGTCTCAATATCGTACAAGTATGGTATATTTCATCATTTTCTTGAACCCGAACGCTTCTTTCTTCCAAACGAAGCCATTAATGGATCCCGGATGAATGATGTGAAATCTCGTATGTCCGGGCCGTGAAAGCCGGACATCTGGCAACCCTAATATGTTTAGGATCGCACGCATCATTTACGTTCTGTGACTCAAGCTTTTGAGGTCACAATATAGATGATAATGATGATAGTGATTTCGTGCTCCTCAGAAGTTGGAAGCCTGGGATTTCGAGGATTTTTTTTCCCACAAATGGGAAATACAACAAAAACCTGTTTCCCATTCAAAGTCTCAAATTAAATGGAGCGTGATGAAATGCGGTAAAAATTTAAGTTTTCCTCTCATCTTCACGTCAGTTAAAACCATCTATAGAGAACTGTAGAGAGAGCTGGCTTCTTGGTATTTTGGTCAATGGTCAATAATGCATATTTTTTCAAGTTGGAGAAGCTTTTTATAACTTTGACGAGTTTCCTGCTGAAGTTGAAGCTATGCGATAATGCCCACCATCAAAAGTGTCACAAGTTTTCTGGGCCACCGCATTTATAGGGTGTTCTGAAAAAAGACTGGCTCGAGTTTGGCCATATTTCGATCGCTGCGTGCTCGAAGGAAATTATTTGTTGCTGATTTTTGAAACAGTGAAACAGTTTCGCTTAGTAAACCTTCCCTTCCTTCGCGATATTTTCAAATTGAATCAAATTTCGAAATTTGTTGTGATGAAGCGGATCCCGTTAAACAGAGTCGAGTCCCAGCTGAGCTAAGCAACCAAGCAAAGGATGAACTAAGATGCCAGCCGCAAAAGCAGAAGCCTTAGAAGGAATCGAAGGACCTGCCACCTGGGGGACCGAGTATCATTACTTTGGAACTTGACATATGGAGTAACCCAATGAAATGAGTTAGATTCAAGCATACCTGGAAGTATATCGTTCCTCGTGTTCGTTTCGACTCTTTATAGTTCTCACATCGGACTTGAGTTTCAGTCAACAACTGCATGAAGGTGGTGCGTGTGTGTTTTTTACTGAGTCTTTAGCAAGACTTGCTCGTTTCTTGGACGGCCCGTCAGAAGCGATCCCTCATTTCCTGGATGGCCTTCCAAACCGCATGTCGTGACCCGAAAGTCGGTTCCTGGTCGGTCACGTTTTATAGGAAACATGCGAAAAGATTCTCTTTCGACAGCAGGCAGCATATTGCACGAGGCCAGAGGAGTCCTTTGGGAGGAAGAATTCCTTTTTTTTGTTGGATGAAAGACCGTCATATCGAAGATATTTCGAAATCCACAAATTCGTAAGGTGACCTAAAAATTGAGGACTATCTCTTTCAGGAGAGCTCGATGGTGATCCTTCGGTTGCTTTTTGTGGCGTATCCAGGCGTGTCAGAACTGTAGAAAATGCTATTCATCATTTTCCAAAGACTTTAAAGGTGAAAGCTCTTTTCCTGCCGACTGGAAAGAAAAAATCGAAACTCAATAAGAATTAATGACCGTGGCTTGGGAAAAAAAAAACACCCTTGAAAAGCATGCGGAGGAAAAGAGGTTGAACGGCATCCGTGAAAGGGGAGTGCACGACCTCCGTCTGACCCTCGGAGTCTCCGATGCCTTCGTGGCTTTATGGTGCTCCTGCTGCCCCCTGTCCGAACTCTTTCTCGAGCTGAGAATCGGTCTCGACGAAGAAAATGTTGGGAATGTGGGAATGCGGAGTCCCAAGCTCTATCCTGGGTTTCAATTTCCTGAGAAATGTGTCGCAATCGTGGACGAGGATGATGGTTCTCGTAGGTTTTTATTGCCGACGAATCATCCGGTTGGGTTAAAGGATTATCTCCATCGAGGGCTTGGATTAACTCATTGCCAGTGGCATGCGTGAAAGTGATAGTGAAATGCCGTTTTTCTGCGACGGAAACCGTGTTTCTCATCCCATAAACCTACATTTTTACTGTGTCGACAGAGTTGCTCCAATTCGTTGAGTGCATGCGTGCTCGCATGATTTCTTGAAAACCGTACGATGGAATGGTTGTGCAACGTGCGTGAGCGAACTCTAACAGGGTTTTTAATGGTTGAGTCTGTAAACACGGTTTCTTTTACTGCCAGATGGACCCAACCGCTCTCTCCACTTCGGGTTTCAACTAGAGCTTCCGCGAGTGAGTACAGATGGAGGTACGAACGATTATTGGATCCTGGCAAGAAGTAAAGGAACTTACGTCTTGTAACACTTCCGACGCTCCTCCGCTTCTAAGTTTTTTTTTCACCAGATCTAATTCACACATGACCCACCAGTTCAGGTCGCAGGTTCCCCTAATAAAACAACCATTCTGAACGTATTCCTGCAAAAGTCATTCGAAGTCATGAAGCCTTCGTAAAATTTCAATTAAGTTCTTATAACAAAAAGCTTTTGTAGGAGTAATATAGGGTTTCTATGTGTTTTCCATCAGTAATTTATGTTACCATCTAGAATCCCATAGATGAAGACTTGCTGAATCCCTTGGAAATTCTAGGAGGGAAATGCTGTACATAGTGCCCAAAGTATGGGCATTCATACGGGGATTTTTTTTTTACCCCCTTTTCCAGCATTTGCGTTTTGCCATGCCATTGCTTAGCTACTGTAAACCAAGAAATAGGTGCGCTTAGGTCAAAATTAAAAAAATAAAAATTCAAATTACAGAATGGTGTTTACGCATGGTGTCTAAACGGGACAACCTCACGTTTCGCATAGCACTTTCATTGCTATTCTCGGTGTTAATGGAGACAACACTCATGACACAGCAGTCACACTTTTCAAACTTGGACGCAGTTACTATTTTAGTATTTTATACCAAATTTAAAAAAGGACATCTCCAGGTTGCGACAGAAGAGAATGGTGAGCAGGATGAACAACACCTCAGAACATGGTTGGATGGAGCCAGAAAGAGTTATTTAGAGACATAACTAGTGTCACGGAATTAAGTTATTATGTGGATAATACTTTTTAATGATAGCACAATAAAAGCAAACTTCTTTGTGAACAGAAAAAATTACAAACATAAAGTGCGTTTTTTCAGAAACAGAAACGGAAATCAGGCCCTTCTCTCCGGAACAATACCTAGAATCTGTATATATACCCTAGTACATTGAAAAATATATGCATTAATATATATTTTTCGATATTGAAAGGAGTTACTCAGCCTAAAGATAAATAATATTGCTCTTAAGGAACGTACTTTCCAATTAAAATATTTTAATGAAATTGTGAGATTATGTAAAAGCTTTTCCTGAATTTTACTAATTAATGACAAAATTAATGAATTACGTGCTGAAAATAGTGTCGGTTAATGAAGTTTCGCTAACTTTATTCGAAATATATCTCTTTATTTAATTTTCCTCATCCATTCATCACTTATTCCTGTTGCAACCAAGGGATCTCCGATTAAAAGACTTGTCAGATGAAGGCAAAATTTTGCAATAGCACTTGAGCCCCGGATGGAACCAATTTGTAAGTGGGTGAAGTAAGAGTAAATGAGCGAATAGATGGCATAAAATTTCCCACAAGTGGCATTTTCGCTTAAAAGGATTATTTGCCATCTCACCTCTTCATTAAGTTTACGAAATCACCATCCAGCACTCATTAGCTAGACATGTGACGGATCATATCCCGCCTGGAGAGCTATGTTATAAAAACTTTAAATTTCTTGGATATTTGGGTGCCGAATCTCACCCCCTGTCCCCACTTATGAGCGCTTATCCACTCATAGAATCTCTGTTTAAATGCTAAAAGATTTTTTAATTATTATCACCCGATTCTGAAATATTTGAATAAGCGTTCTGACCGAATTTATAATAATAATAATAGTCAGAGTCATTGGCTATCATTGAGGTTAAGCTGGCCAAGTCTTGCCGAAGTTGCTGCAGAAAATATACGAAGTGAGAACATTCAGAATCCAGGAAAAGACATAGGATCATTACAATCCCCTTTCAGTTTTGTTGAGGCTATAGACCGATGTTTCCCAACCGGTTTTCCATAGCACAGTGGTGCCCCATCAGCAAAGCTCTGGTATACCTTGAGATTAGAGCTTTGCAAGAGGGAAAAATAAGAGAAGAAACATCATTTTTCCACAAGCCCAAGCCAATGAAGTAGTCAAGTTCGCACAGCATCCCTTCTGGCGCCTCCGAGCAGCACCCCAGGTAAATTTCAATCTATTCGAAGTATGCCATTTGTCAAAAAAAGAAGGTTGGAAACCTCAGCTATTGACTGCATGGGCTGGTCATCTTCAATTCTAACTCCAAAATGAGCTCATCCTATGTCCTTGGGTGCGTTTCCTTTTCCGCAGTGGACACAATGATCCCACGAGACGATCGCTGGATTTTTTTCTGGCTATGAATCAGGAAGCCAATCCATCCCTTATCTGTTACGTATAAAGTAAAGCTTCAATAGCTCGCGTGTGAATCGACCGGTTTGCAGATAATTCGAGCAAGTTAAAAAAAAAGAGAGTGCTCGTTGCTTGCAGTCCCATAATTTAGCAGGAAAATTCTGTTAATAAATAATGCGCTGTGATGTATTTGACACTATCCGATTTCCACTGTCACGAGAGCTGGGAACATAGTCATCTGTGTACTCCCATTTGCCCGGATGATCAGGATTCCATCGCAGTCCTGCTGTGCATGAATGACGTGGGTGACATGCATTCAACCTACATGCCCACTAAGACGGATGGAAATATCAGAAGCCGGGCAAGTCCAGTCCAGAAGTAGGCCTCCTTTCATTGACTGTTCGGAACAGGCGGACGTGGCAGGTAGATTGAGAAATAGGAGGAGAGCACAACGTGCAACGCTGCCAGGCATGGCATTACACGATTTCAGGTAGCAATCCTGTCTACGCTGCGTTTGCTTTTGACAGTGGATCCGTCTGATAAGCGAGCAAGTCAAAGGGTATTGGGAATCGAGCACGTGAACGCCTGCAGCAACAACGATGAAACTGGCCCATGGTCTTGCCTCACATGTCTGCTTTAACCGCACGAAATACCTACCTTGAGTGTATAACCGCAAATGCGAAAGACACAGGCGAGATGGCATTCGTTATCACCGCCATTCGATCGCAGTCGAGCTAAAAAATAGAACTGGAGATGGCATCGTCGTGGGAGAAGCATAGGCATGTGTGCTGCAAGTAGAAGTAATATTGGTTTGTACCATGGAGGCTCTTCATTGTTGACCTCTGAGGGATTTTCCCATTCTTCGTCTCAGCTTTCTCGTAAGTGCTTACACGATGGAAAGTGGCCTTCGCACAGCAAGTGCAATCGAGCCTATTAGAATCCCATGGACCCCATATATGGGATATCGGTACCTGACCGCTAAAAGGGCATAGAGCAATTTTGAGAAAAGTTGAGTTTTTGGCATCACTGAGTTCCGCTCATCAAGCTGTATTTCCGGCCAAAAGGGCATTTGCCTATCTTTCGCCGTTTAGGAATTATGGGATTCTAAAAGGGCATTTGAGCTGATCGGACTTCAAAATATTATTTTCGAGGAATTTTTTCTTTCTCATATAAAATTTGAAGAAGTTCTCAAATGCCCCCCTCTTGAGGTGAGGTACCAATATGAGGACAGAAGTCGTTCTGCAACTTCTATCCTCATCCTCATCTTCTATCCTTCGTGTGTGTGGGCCCTAAGTGTGGACCTTCAGTAAAGGCAATGAAGGACGCCCGGGAAAAGGAAATGGAATTGGCCGGAGCAATTGAGTGGGCATTGACGGGGTAACGGAGCCAGTCTCGCAGGAAAATAGGAACAGTTCCATAGAATACGGAGGATTGCTCAGCCATGACCCGCTATCACCACCTTATACCTCATGGTTCCCCATTATACCCTTTAGCCTTTGTTTGCCTTTGATGATCCACTTGAAGTCCGATTGATTTTATGCTCTAGGCCAGCTGAACACCGACGGTCTATTTTAGACCGTCGGTGTTCAGTTAAGAGCGATAAAAAAATTAGTCCCATTGAAGTAAGAACCATCATAGAACCATCGCAGTGAACTACGGAAGACCAAGGAAGAGGAGGCCTTGAGGAGTCAGCCAGTGATGTCATAACAGGCTGCAGACAGACGACATAACCGGAGGGGAGGTCACTAACCCCGGGTCAAAGGTAGGGGAGGCCAGCTACAACCCATACTCACCAGATGGCCGTGACCCCGCTCGGCAGAACTATCCGCACCTCGGGGCATCGTATTCGGGTATTCCGGAACCAGTAGAACGCCCATTCCAAAGCTTTACCTACAGCAGGCCTGGATTGATCAAAGTCAAGAATGATCCAGTGTAGAGCATTGTTCCGGCGTTATGTCGCCAAAAATGCCGCAGACCTGGTCTGAAATAGATGACAGTAGGCACAAAGAAGTCCTCCTTGATACACGACGGGACGAGACGGTTCAAAAGTTCACTCTTTCCTTCAGGCAATGATTGCCTCTCCAAAGCCTTCGTCGCCTGATCTGCGAACAGATCGATCTCCAGATCTCGAGTACGGATTAGCGGAACACGTTCTTCAACACGAAACGGAGAACAGATTCACTCGACATTCTCGTCGAGGAAGGAAGCCCCCCGTACCCGATTGATGCCGACTGGAACCTCATTCCATGTGTATACGTGTATATGGACATTTATAAAATAAGCGTAATAACTCTCGATATACCGCTACTGTTGGTCCCAGTCGATTTTGACGCTATATCGAGGGTGGCACTAAATCGAAACGCATGGCTTTAAAATTGAGATTTTTTCATTTATATAAAATATGCACAAAATTTCCCTTTAATTAGTCCACGCTGCTAATGGTCCGGGCTTCAGAATACAACTACATAGACTTGAAAAATAATGAAAAAGAATCCATGATTAAATCCAATCATTTCTATTTTTAAGTAGTGTACCGTCTGCTCACATCACAAAACACTGAAAAATTGTTCTCAAGGTTTTTCTGACGTCCGACCACATGCACCTCCTTCTAAAGGCACACTTCCAATTTTTCCTTCAAACTTACAACCGTTCTTTTCCCCATCTCTGGATGGTGAATAAACTTGAACTGTCGTCTGGAGAAGCTGTGTATAATCTGAACGAGCCATTTTCCATTCTTCAAAAGAAGAGACAGGATTAGGCCGGATTAGGCGACCCTATACACCCCTCTCTAATCTCTGGAGGTCTATCCTAACGAAAAGTCATCCCTCACAATCTTGCCATCCATCATGCGACCGAAAGGAGCGACTGGCAGCATTGCATTTTGTACACGGTATTATGGGCATAAGTATGAGGTGTGATTGCGGCTGGTAAAGCATGCTGCTTGGCGTAATATCGTGTAATACTTACATAGAATAGGACACTTAAGTGGCTAGCGAGGGTGGCGCTATAACGGGGGAGTGCCAATGGAAGGCCTATGGGGAAGATTCGTTCTCAGGAAAGAGTTGGCGATAAGTGAAGGTGGTGGTATATTGAGGGTTGACTGTATTGTTATTGTTACGAATTTGGAGGCTATAGTTAATTACTGCCGAGCTGCCTTGCAGCTCCTGAGAAGAGGGCACATTTACCTCCGCGATTCCTACACTATGATGGGTCCAGCAAGGCCAGGCCTATTCGGAAAATGGGGACCCGCACCCATCAAAGAAATCCGTCCCGACAAATCTTTACTGGGTATACGGAATTCTCCAAGGAATGATCAAATCCGCTGTGCAACGACCCCTTCCCTCCTGTTCGCATCTGCGAGAAAATTGATAAGGGAAGTAAGGGGGAAATCCCATCGGATTAAAAGGAGAGGAGCCGTCATGATCCCGACAAAGACGGGTTCTAAATACGGCGAATCCATCACATTACGTGCCGTCTCAAGTTTTCCAGCTCAGTGGTTATCATAAAAGCCACCTTCGACGCACATGGTCCTTTGCTGATGAATTTCCTACCGCGTGGCGAAACGGTCAAAGTCACGGCTGCTTGCAGCCACGAAGAGCAAACGATCTCCCATTGCTCAGTGATGGAGTTATCATATTCCATGATAATGCAAGACCAAGATAATGCAGTCCGGACCTATCCTCGTGTCATTTCCATTTCTTTGAGCAGAGGAAGGCCCTCTGAGACGAAAATTTCCATTCGGACTCTGCTAACCTAGACGGAATCTCATCTTGCAGCTGTCAGCGGACTCGAGAATTTTTTTTTTTTCGCCAGAGGAATCCAAAACCTGGTGAAGAAATTTGGCGCCTTCCCCTCCTGTAGATAATTATATGTGAATAATAATTATTCCAGATACTTTCTGACTCACTCTCGTTGAAAAACTAGAATGAAACTGGCAACTCTGACTGGAGATGCGAGACTCCAAAACCAGGTTAAGATGAAGAGAGAAACATGATGAGTGAAGGATGAGATGAGTGAAGGATGGCGTGTCCAACTTCGATTATCCCCCGATTTTCGTGCGTGATTTTTTGCTCAATACGGAAGCCTTGGTACCCAGCGGAAAGGGGCTTTCATTTTATTTTGGCTTTCAAGGTCACAGCATGCCATCGAGTCTGGATATTACGAGTATGTTTCCTTATAGCTCCATTAGCGTATATACGCATTTTTCTACTCCGATCGCGGGCAGAGCGTCCTCGACTCGTTTCGATGGATCCATTCACATGCACGAATGGTTGAGAATAAATTCGTCGATATTGTGACAAAAGATGATTCTTCCACGGGATCGGCTATTCAGCTTTTAGTGCTCTTCACTTGACTACGACACTCACGCATGAGGAACGTCCCATGCACGAGAGTCCAAGTCAAGTGGAAAATTCCCTGACTCACGTGAAAAACACAAACATCCCTGAGCAATTTTCGAAGATTTTGTCCTACTTCGAGTCCTGAGAAGAACTGAGGTTGCAATTAAACCCTGGAGTCTATTATCTGAATCAACTTAAAATCGAGCAGTTCTCTGGGAAAGTTACTTATGTGAAAAAAGCAGGATTCGAAATAAGCAGGAAGGTTCAAGGTTCGGATAGGGACATGAAGAGGCATTCAAACCCATCATGACATCCCGTGTCGAGGTCGAACCTTAATAAGGAATATGATAGGCCTACCCCTCTTTCAGATAAATATTTTTGCGGGAGCATGTCCACAAGTTGCCTAGCCACAAACAACTAATTTGTTCACTTGTCCATGAAGGCATTTGACCTCTCCCTAAAGTAGTATTTCTTAACCCTTGGGTCGTCAAGCCATTTTGAGTGGGTCGCCAATTGTCTCCAGTGACTGTCCGAACTTTCACATATCATTTATCACACGTGAACTGTTAGAGAGCATGGGTCGCCGAGCTAGCCCTGTGACCGGAATTTGGGTCGCAGCCAAAAAAGGTTAAGAACCACCGCCTTAAAGCAAGTCACGGCAGTCCCTTCGTCATCGCCAAACGCAATCCACGCATTCACTTCTCTTCAGGTAACGTCATTACCCAATTTTAGTCTCACTCGGAGTTTACACAGCTTGAAACGGTTCCCTCTCGTTCTTCTGCTGCCATCGAATTGGAAAAACCTACTATGCTCCATGTAATCGATTCCATTAATGATCCTGAGCGCCTGAATGAGATCCCTTCTCGTTAACCTTCTCTCAAGGGAGTAGAATCCCAACGATTCTGAACGTCTTTCGCATGAAGGCCCTTGTACCTCCTTTATCATTATCGTAGTCAGTATAATCTCCTTAGAGATAATCTGCGACTGATCTGGATCCAGTTTTCAGTCATGTGGTATCTTAGGCTTAACATTGAGCTTAAATTAATTTTTATTATTATTCTAGGTTGGCGAAATGCAATCGAAAAGAGTTTTTGCATGTGCCCATTTTCCATATCCATACAATCAAGACTCTTTCAGCCATCCTTTCAGCTGTTCTTTTTCGCAGAAACTTACACATTAATCGGTGGGTTTTAGAACCCCTTCCTCGACGACGGGGAATTCAGAAGAGCTTTTTCCCAGTCTCGATCTTATCCACACAAGTACCACCATTGTTTTGTCTTCTTTTCCCTCAAGCATCCTTCCATAGCATAGGTTTGGTTGACCGATTATTTTTATTCCAAGATGAGAATTAATATGGAAAAGGTTTTACGGGCAATGACGTCCCTTTCTCAAAGATCTCCTTCGAAAGCAGACATGCCCCTCATAAAGAACCTTAGCGACGGTTTTCTCTCGCCTTCAACAGGACCATGAAAGACTTCGTTCGCATTATGTCGTTCGAGGATATTTGTCAACGAAGCCTTACGACTCGTAAAGCAAAATATTCTATACTAGTGTTTCCATGGTGATGTCGACGCTGGTCATCACCAGACTCCTAGAGCACAACGATATTGCATATAACCCCATGCTCTTTCATTGCAATGATCACATCGTGACGCATTTCATCATGTGTATAGACGTAATTAATAGAATGAAGATAGAAGAAACGTGAAGGGCTTGCTTAAACTCGTTCTGAGAAGGGCGAGAGGCAACGTCTATATGCCACTTACAAAATGCAAGGGTGAGAGAGAAAATGGCGTCGCCCATCTCTGTTGACCGTAACATATTTACAAATGCATGGCCTTGAATTTAAAGGGATTGTGGAGACATCTGTGCGAGAGAAGTGGAATGGGTAGTTAGGGGGGATAGGAGAGATGCCGCAGGGAGTGAGTAGTGAAGACTTGGAGGAGCGGCATTGAAGGAATCAATATTGGCGCATGGAGGGAGGGCAAGAAGAGGGTTCTGAGCATCGATTGCAGAGGTCTCTGCACAGGAGGGAATATGGCCTTCCCCATGTCCCTCCTTGTGAGCCCTCAGACACCAGCCGACACCCCGACGTGTAGGAGGTAAGCCGTTGTTGAACCTGCAGTCAACTGTCGTCCTCTTTCTTTCGCTATTCCTGCCATGTAGCTGCTTAGAACAGTCTTCTACTCTCACGTAGTGCAAGAGGTAAGCTTTAGCCTAGACTCTCGCTCTTTCGCTTGTCTTTTCTTCTTATTTTGTCGTAATTCTTGCTTTCCCGTGTGCAGTCTATGAGGTAGGGTAGTCAATCGAGGGCTTTCTATAGTGTCTTGATATGCACTAATCTGTGTCCTTGGTTCCTGTACACTGGTTGCGAGGGTATATGTGTAAGCGTAGAGCCACGTGTTCCTCCGTCAAATGGGCATGCGGAGTCACCGACATCACGGATCATTAGATATGTTTGCAAAGACGAGTGAACAGGATGGCTCTCAGTGAAGAGCAGTTGAGGAATAGTCCTATCGTTCATCCTCGTTCTTGATAAGAGCCCACGAGGGAGGGTTATCTGTAGATAGTAGATCCATCCAGAAACAGTCATACTTAGAAAGGTGAGAACGCATTCAGGATGTGACGCTCCAGTTTTTCGTCGTGATTCTTCGGGCTGTTTCATAATGGAATGGATTATGAAGCGGATGAACAATACAGTTTTTAAATGACTAATTTGACTTAAAGCAATCAGGAAACGTTCACAGAAAATCTTGGAAATCCTTATCGGATAGCTGAAGACCGTTGAGAGATATCATTTGAGTACCAACTCCTCCCCCCCTCCCTCTGCCACACACATTTTCTTCAGTCACATTTCAAGTACAGAAGAAGTCAGAATTCAGAGAGTGAATTTACGCTTCTATCGTATTCGTTATTAATTTCGGTTATGGGGAACTAGAAGAATCCACGAAGTATTTGAGAAAAATTCGAAAAGCAAAAAGGACCATACGCGTATATTTTTCACGAGAAATTTCTAATTAATTTTAAAAACCTTTCCGCTGGATTGGCAGAAATTGGCGTGTCACTAGGATCTTAGGGCATTTGGTCGTAGGTTGATCAAAGTGAATTTTAATTATATGAGGATACTTGGAGGACCACGAGATGTGAATATTTTTTTATGAATTACGGCATATTTTAAAGTAGTTTTTGCATTTTGAGCTTTCTTTGTTCCCTTTTTTCATTATTACTTAAAAAAAATAATTGCTTTGTCTAGGTAACTGGATAGATTCTAATGACTTTTGAATAACAACTAGCTTTTTCTTTGTAACGCAGTCTTTGATCGAAGACTAAGGTATATGGAAAGTGTAGATTCAATTCGAAATCGATGTTCCATGGTGAAAAGATTCCATAATAGTTGCACACAAGTCTCTTTGGAGAATAGAACAATAGTCTTGACGATTCCAGATCAGATTTCAATAAGGGAAATTCAATGGCAGGACATTTCCAGCTTCCCTGCATTTATCGGTTACGTAAAATACATGGTACGACTTGTAACTCTCCGAACATCTCCCTTTACCGTATAAACAACGCCTCGATGACGGAGATTGTCACGGACAGAGACGCTGAGATGGGATGTCTGGAGAATTTTAGCGAAAGTGATTTAGATGGAAATCCCGGAGAAGAGATGTTGAATGATGAAGGAAAAGTGTTGAGCGGTGAGAATGCCTCCCGACAGCTGTCGCCCAAGAAAACGTCATCCATCTTCCTCTTCCTTCCCTTCACCCTTCACCCTTCGCCCTTCCCCATCTTTCCTCTACCTGTTCTTCCCTGTTTCCCTTCATCTTTCGCCTTTCCCCATCTCCCCTACCTGCTCTTCCTTTTATTTGCCTTCACCCTTCTCCCTGCTTGAGCTCCTCCCAGTTTCCCTTTTCCTCTCCCCCTACTTGTGCTTCCCCAGCTTTCCTTAACCCTTTCCCTACCTGGTCTTCACTCCGTTTCCCTTCGCCCTTCCTTTCACAGGTTCTGTTCTTTCCCCACACTGAAGGTTCAGATTGAGGCTATAGGATGCGAGGGAAAGGTTAAGAACTTGGGCTTCAACCCTTCTCCAAGGTCATCAAACTTCGGAATCTTGCGCTTCAGTTGTCATTTCATTCTCCATTCCTCAGATGAGAAAGGAGCATTTTAAAATTCTCATTCATTTTCTATTAGGATGGCGCTACTTTATCAATTTAAACTCGAGCGAAATGTTTTTCATAAATTTGTTTTCTCGATCTGATGCTTCTTCCTATTTGTCAACTCGGACCTGTCTGGAAGGCCTATTGCTGGATCAGGTACACACAGAATATCCTTGTTATGAGTCAATAGAAGAGGAAGAAACAATCTTTCTTCCAAGAGAAGGTTCTCTTTTGTGGTGAGTGGGGAAGATGTAGGATATGATGGATTTCTAGAACGGCTCACCAGGGACTCGTGAGAATAATATCCGTCAAACTATTGGAGGCCAATCGCCATCATCTGAACCTCTTCCATCATACTTGCGTTAGAAAAAGAATAGTCTTGAGAATGGGAAGCAAGAGGAGTGAGATGGCTTCGTTGTTTGTCGTTGCGGGACAAATGTCCTCAAAGGTACTTATACTCCTGACTTGTCTATGTCTGTTTACTGTCTGTTAATGCTATCCTTTTACGAATATAATTAGGAAGAGGTGGAGGAATTGCATTGGTGGCAGTGAACCATATCGCCATGCGAAATCATGGGCAAGACGCTGGGTGGGACTACTCGGGTACATTTTTTTGGCCTTTTTTTACACCTTCAAAATTTACCGGCTCGTGAAAGGGGTGGGAGCTCCCCATATCCCATATCCCATCCGCGTCTACCTCTGCAACTGCAGTCACCCTCGATGTACAAGTTAAACCCAGTTTATACACTTGAATAGAAGGAAAACCCACTGCTTGTTCTCCAAATTGTTTCCTTCGTCTTTCTCTCCTTCGTAGCCTTACATCCGTGCCGCTCCTGACGGGGGATAAGCTTCGTTAACTCTTTTCAGTGTAATCCAAAGGCAGCTTTTCCTTCTCTTTTCTTTCCTATATTCCGCCCGGGTTACTATAGAGAGGAGAAGTCGAGGGGAATCCGTCTCTCTCTCTCTTCTCTCTCTTTTTCCCTCTCAGAATGATTTTATGCCAGAATGGGCAGGCGAATCCTAAATTCTTTCCTTCCTGCCGCTACATGACCGACACCTCTTAGAAACATTAACGCTTCTGGTTCCTACCCTTTTGCATGGGACATGAGAGTAAAATAAAAAAGGATAATGCGAGATTGACCGGCTGTCAATATGTCCGATATGTCGAGCGGAGAATGTGTGCAGCTTACGGAAGAAGAAGCGGTGGGCGGGGAAACGTTGAGTTTACAGTGAGTGTGAGATGACGTACTTCTCTGGTGTCACATGCACCCTTGACTAGTGAAAGGAGCACTTAATTGGCTCCATGTAGAAGAAGCCTTGAATAACGTACTTTCATTGAGAGAGAGGGAGAGAAGGGGAATGAATCCGATGGTCTTGCATCTTACAGGCTTCCCCTCCGTCCAAAACTTCTAGGGTTTCTCAGGAATTGCTTTAAAAAATTTTTTTTTACCTTCTCCCGTGCGGAGTCGGGTTATCAGGTCCCGGCGAATCAATGTTCCAGGACCGCAACATCGTGCTCTATCACAGCTTGATGTGTATATTCAGCTCTGACGAGGACCATGACGCAACTTATTACTTGAGGTCCAGACTGCATGGTACAAAGACAATAAATCATGACACTTGGCAGAACAAAATGCACCTTCTGGGTGATTGGGTCATGACTCCAAGGTTCCAAGCTTAGAGCATCGTTTCTCATATCGACTCCCCGAATCGAAGTCACGGAGCAGAAATGGTCTTGACTCCTCTGGTGGCAGTCGACTATGAATTTCGAGCCGTGTGACTTCTCAAAATTGAGTGCACCAAGTGCATCCCTATCCGCGTCCTTGGGAGGTCCGCTTCCCCGCTTCTGTCCCCTCTCCTTCCTTGATTCTTCTTCCGCTATGCACCCAGGAGAAGTGGGATGTCAGACTAGACAAATATGAGGACGCGAGGCCACATTAGACATCAGGTTGATCTCTTCTCCCAGCAGCCTTAATGTCATTTCCCCATCCCTCCCTCCATCTATTCCGCCCTCCATTAGGACAACTGTATTGGGGTAGAATGGAAGACAGAGAGAAGAGAATGGAATGGTATCATCTGCCCTTTACGTCTTCCTTATCCAGCTGTCTCAGCAAATTCTCCAACTTATCTCTAAGGAAAGAACATAAAGCTTTTGTAACGTCTGCATCTCTGACCTTAGGTCCTGGAAAGCTGATACTGATACGAAAGCTGATATGTTGTTTTCACGCTGGAAGAGTGCCTGACTTGGCTAAAGTCGCACTTAAGCAGCTGCTGTCGTCAAATTGGAGGCGGGTAGTGAGAGTGGGATAGTAGGTTGGAAGATAAATTGGTTGAAGATATCTAATTCCAGGAAGAAGAAGACGTATTATTATTAATTTTTGAACGGATATTCCTCAATACCAGTACCTAGAGAGAAAGGGGTGCCTGTGTAGCTCAAGATGTATCACTTGTCGACGCAGAAAGGGCCCGTTACCGCTTTGGATTCGATTTCCCCACATCCCGGGGTTCACCCGGTCATAATCACTCGGCAGCCGAAACCGGTTGTAGGAGGAGGAAAGTTACTTGGATTCAGTATCCTTTCGGGTACTATTTAGGGTGCTTAAGAACAGAAACATGCTTACCACCTTCTTCTTGCTCTATGGCATCTTTTCTGCCGCTAAAGTTGAGTTTTTTGGCAGAGGTAATTTTCTTTGCTCAAAATTTCAGAAGTTTATAACAGTTTTGAAAAGAAAGGAAGGTAGGCTGTACAAGCAGGAAATGACAGATTGCAAATTGCAAGAAATAACATGGTACAAGTTGTTGGTCTATTGGCCATTTCTTTGTATAATCTCATGAGAGATCTCGCATTCTTGCCTTGCAAAATTTCTCAACAGGAATTTAATGCTGAAAAGTAAAGCCCCTTGCGCCGGATTCGTCGATTTCTGTGGAGTGTCAGTCAATGAACTTCAGTGTACGTACTCGTGGTCTTTCGGAGTAACGTGTGTTCAACGACGTTTGGAGTAAAATTAATCCTTTTGACACGCTGAATAACCGAATGACCATAACGTTTGCTTATTTTTGCGGATTTTAGTATACAGTGGGTCGAAAAATCAAGAATACCCTCCAACTTTACCTCTTACATCTTCACGGGGAAGGATACAATTTTGTCATGAAAAAGGCCCATTCAATTTGCGGCAGGAAGTCGTAGCTTGAAGTTTCAGGCTTCTCAGTTGATGGATTTTTCTTCTGCAATTAACATAGCTGTCTGATCACCTTCTGCTGAACTGTCGCATTGTCACAGGTGGAATTACAGTGTGGAAGGACGAAACCTCACGGAACAAGCATTCTACGACAGCGCGCATTCGTGAATTATTTCGTAATTGTGAATTATTTCTTCGCATTTCGCTAATTTACCTCATAATTCCTTACATTAAAGGGTTAATTGGGACAGAAACATACCTGGAACACTGGCTACACCGCTCCCATTATACCCTTGGTTAGACGGCGATGGGTTCAAAGGTGTGCCTTGTGAATAAATCAGCCTTCTGGCAATTAAATTTTGGCTGCCCCTTTAAAGGAAATGTGGCTTTCTTGGCGTATAGCTTCATCATTTCATGCACAATAGAGATTTTGAACCGAAGCTGATGGAAAATGAATTTAAAAAATTTTTCTATGCCATCCCATTCCGGAAAAGAAAGTTTTTCTGTGGCTTTCGATAAGAACCGCAAAATGATGTAACCAACACGACGATTTCCGCTAGGAATGCCTGCATGGGTCGTCTCAATAGTTTCTGAAGTGAATTTTGTGAAACATGTTCGTTCCTGCATGATTCAGCATTCTGCCCATACCGGTCACGTGAATATCCATTACCGCGAGGTGATGAGGCAAATCTGTAGAAGTTCTGGGCATTTCTAAAACTAGCAGGTGTTTTACACTATTGGCTGCGTAACAATGGTTCAAGAACATTGGTCATCTTTGCAATTTCATTGATTGAAATGGGCAAATTTTATAGTAACTTCTAGATTTTCTAGATAATTTCTAACTTATAAATATATTATGGGACCTTTTTTGTTTCAGATCTAGTCAAAAAGATAGATTTCTGCTTACCCTTAGCGCGAAACTCGAGGCTATACGGATGAATTGCACAAAATGCTAAGGAGATTGAGAGACAAATGAGCTGGGAGTTCGGTTCTAGGAAGAAGGTCATTACTCTTACTGAACGTCCACCTGCCAGGTGGATTTGGAACCAGGTGGAAGTTCCTTAAGGCATATTTCCACCTATTGGAGAGATTGTTAAAAATCCACCTGAGTCCACTCTCAGGTGGATTGACCCCCCCCCCCCTGGTCAATCCACCTGGCTCGAGAAACGCGTGCGCGAAGGACCAGGTGGATTTCTACCGGATGGAACACCCACCTGGTTCAAAATACACCTCCTGTCCAGCTGGTCGTTCAGCCAGGTAGATGCAGGTGGACGTTTTGTTAGGGTAGGGAATTGATAATTCGACAAAATTATATGCTTCAATCAAACGCTGTCTAATTCCCTGTTCACTGGACCTATTGAACTCTCTCATCGCTTTCCCTCCAGTCGCTGTTACTCAGGCGTACTTTGCTTCTGATCGACTTTTCCAACGGAAGACTCGCTTGTTTGAGCCACCCCGTTATACAGTATGATTGGAATACAAACTTTCCTGGAAAACGAAATTACATGAGCCTTTCATGATTGGTTTCGAAGTTTCAGCTTTCATTTCCATCCCTCCCTTGACACAGAGCTATTGTAGAAAATGAAGTTATCCCTCATTAGAATTTCACGAAGTGCTTTCATCTGAATTCATTTTGTCCCTGTGACATGTGTTCCGGTCTGAGGCACAATATTTGCCAAGAGTGCTAAAGAGAAGTAAGTCCCGTAATGAAGGCCCGTATTACGTATAGAAAGTCTTAATTCATCCCCCGTTCTCTCGAAAGGAAGCCTTTCTCCTGACCCCTGTGATGTGGAGAGAGAGACCCCATAATGCCCCCCATTTTCCCCCTCGTCCCTCTCTCGTATTCAACACGTAGAAGCAAGGAGGAATCCAGAAAGCGCTCTTCTTAGAGATCCAACCCACGCCAGCATCAATTCAAATCTATGGAAATCCAATCAATCAGGATTGCGGTCCGATTTTCTCCAATGGGAGGGAGAATTGGATGGGATGGAATGGGATGGAATAGAACGGAAGGAGATCGATAATGATATGCATGCCCCACACTTATCTGCTAGTGGAGGGAAAGGGAGGGGTTAGAGACGTGTGAAGGCAATTCCAGACATGGAAACCACCGAAACAGAGAACACTCTTGCAGGAATGGAATGCCATCTTACGCCTCTCTCTTCCCTTCTCTCTCTAAAATAATGGTTTCCAGGTCGATTTTTCTCCGTCTTTAATGTTCATGGCCATATTTATATGCAATCTTATTTTCTCTCTCCTTCTGCGCTAAGATGACCTTCTATCAAGTTATTATTCCGTCGAAATGCACGTAGTATGGTCTATTACATTCTGGGCAGTGTCGACAACCATTTTCGCCTGGATGATGACCCCCTCAATTTATCCCTGGATTGTACATATTGTATTGCCCACTAATGTGTCCAAACACCAGCAAGTGTTCTTTTTGTATCACCTTTCAGAACATGGGCTTTTCCCTTTAATTTGGCATAACAAAAAGAGGAGAAAATATGTACGTCCCGTGGTTGCATGTCATCCAGGCTACATCGAGCGTCTCTTCCATAAAAAATGCAGTCTATGGGCTGGCCTCATATTGCTGTGAGGTTCGATACGTTTTCTTATCCAATTAATAGCTATTAATCAATAGGTATCAATACAAAGAGTTTGTTATAAGTTCCTTCAGGTTTTTCCTCCTTTTAGGTTGAAGGAAGAGGCAGGCGGAGTCTAGCCACTCCGAAGGGACCGACATCCCAGGTCTATTTCAATTACCGATTTCTCTTGAGCGCAATGTCATAGAGCTGACAACGTGGTGTAAGAATGCCAAGGGAAGGAGCAGGGGAGGGAGGAAGGGGGATGGGGTAAGGGGTTAGGGGTAAGGGGGCAAGGCCAAGTGACCTTACGGGCCTCCATATACTGGAGGCGGTGCTGCAAGACTCGACGCGATGCGGCACGGCAGAAATTTATTATTATTTTCTATGGAACCTCGAAGTGGAGTGGCACAGAAGTGGAGTGGCACATTGCGACTTGGTAGAAACGTAATTTGGTAATTTCGCTGCCTGCTGCAAGCATTGCTGCACCTCCCGTACTGTTTGTACATCTTACCACTTCGTATGCTTTTTAGATTAGTACTTGAGCTCACGGATTGCTGATGCTCGTGTTCCGACGAGATCCCACGATGAGACAGACATTGGTGGAATATCTACTGGACTTACCTTGTCTCAAATGCGATTGGGACAAATTTATTCAGGCCATTCAATATCTGAGGGAGGTCTGCCTCGCATAAATTTGATCCTTCGGTCGCGTAACAGACAGGATAAATGTATATTGGTAGAACCACTGCACCCCACTAGAGAGTTTATACCCTCATTGTCCTGCCTCGCGCTATTTTCTATGTGGTATATAGCGCAGCACCACGAGGTAAACATTGCACTGCCCGGTCCGTGACTGGGTTGTATCCGGTGTGTCGAGCCCTTTATACACTGGCTGTCGATTTATCTCACTGCTATATTTGGCTTAATCTCTGCGCCTCTCTTAGATAAGCCTACTTGTATGTATATGCTGCTGGTGTAGTATCGTTTCCGGAATTTCTCCAATACACCGATTTGAGAATGAAATGTGAAGAGAAAAGACAAATATAAGAAAATATAATGGCAGGAGTGAAAGCCCCACATGCCCAAAACATTGACGCTCTCCTCTCCGCAGCGACGGGGAATGGAAGCCAAATTTTGCCTGACTAATTCTTAGTATGAAGAGGATTGAGCACGCGAAATATCATTTTGTCCGATGCATCCGATGGGGAAAACGAGAGGGTGTTGTTAATGCAGAAAGTAGACGCTGCTTCACCTGTGGATAAGCTCCATTTGGTCCTCCTTTTAAAGGGATTTCATTACGCACATTGATGGATGTGCAAAATTCTCGGATGAAATTTAATTAGAATCTATTTTCTCTCACGATCGTGCGCATTAAAAGAGGGTGCAAAAGCGCACATTCATCGGGTCAGGAAGAACGAAATCGTCTCGTCCTATCGCCACGGTTGTCCGATCCAAAAATCAAAAGATAAATTTGGTGATAAGACTTGTGAAAGATAGAAGAGGACAAAAGAACTGAAGCATTCAGAGCTAGTGGTTGTGCGCTACTCCTGCGGTGTACTGAGGACGGAAGAAAGTTTGCAGCAGTTCAGGTAGTGGGGCTCGAGTACTCAACGGATTCATCGATTGGGAGCATGGGCGAAAGGAGGAGGAAATTCATTCTGGCTTGACTCCTGTTTTAAATTTAACAACCCCGGTGAAAAAAAAATTCCTACTCCTCTTTCCTCTTATAGGTTGAGACTTACCCAAGAAGTTCATCAGATATTCCGTTTGGATATCCGAGCGAGCGCTTACGCCGAGTGTCGAAAGAATTCCTGTACGTGCGCGTTTGGAAATCTTCCTCTTCGCATCGCCTGTATCGCCATCCACTCGGCTCATAGACAGGCTCATACTCGGAATTTACTTTCTATTCCTTCTTCCTTTGCCAAAGCCCATGATGATTCCGTGGATATTTGGAAAGTACAACATATTGAATTTACATCGATCCATGTTGAAGGTGGTACGAATTGAAAGTAAGATGAGTCTATGCAATATGTTCACACTGCATGGTTTTAACTTGATGTTTTCTCATCTCTCATGCCCACGGACGGAAAGGAACTGGCTTTTTTCTGACTTTGCTTAGCTTCCTCTAGCCCAGGGATTCTTAACCTTTTTGCACCTACGAACCCCCCAGATCCTCAAGTATTACCCATGGACCCCCTGGACCTACCCCACGGACCCCCTGGGGGTCCATGGACCACAGGTTAAGAACCCCTGCTCTAGCCTCTTCATTGCCTCATTTAGATATTCTATGTACAGTGTGTGGCCAAAAAAGGTAGCCAACATACCTCGTACTCAGGACATGTAGTGTACACTTGTTCAACGGAACGGACTGCATTGTGCAGCAGCACATGGCGCTACAGGATCTACATGTTTGAGGGGCCACATTCTGCTAAAACCACCATAGATCACGTTTCAGCGGAATAGTGATTCGCTCCATCATGCAAATATTGTGCATTACAATCTCGATGCCACATTACGTGGCAGTCGGATCGGCCGAAGAGGTTGCCCTTGAATGGCCACCAAGGCCACCCGATATGACGCCAATGGACTACAGTGATTGGGGTAACATCCGGGACGATGTGTAGAAAACACGTCCCCCCCCGATATGGAGCCGCTGAAGTAACGTGTCACAGCTGCATTGAAAGCATTTACCCCCTCCTGGTGCTGCCGCATATGTGACGCTGTCGCACTGCGTTGGGAGCCTCGTATTGCGGCAGCAGGTGGCCACTTTCTGCATTTACTATCGTGCGTGTCATGTGTTGTCCCTTGCTGCATCATTTCCCGTCGTTCGGATGTATAAACTGGGTCTTCTGATTGTTGAATACCTTTATCACCCCCCCTTTATTTGCATATCGCGTGGCCTTGAAAATGTGTGCATTGTATGGATGGATAATGTCTTTTTTTTTCATTCCAGTTCTGCATGACAAGCAAGGAGGCCGTCACCTAAACTTTTGGTGAGTCTCCCCTTATTGACATTCGTTTTAAACGTCGTTCATGGTCTGTTGTAAAGCACATATCACGATACGATTCTTGGCCGGAAAAGTCTTTTTACGATGATTTTGAACACAAGGCATGATGTTTACTTCTTAATCGATCCCACTGACATGAAAGGATTAGGCCTTGATGTCCTGAATGCTATTATCAAAGATCGGGAGAGAGAATGAAATATGTAGGTAGTACGAGAAATTATAGAGAAGAGGGAGTAATGTATGATGAAGGATTACATGTGCGGCCAACCCAAGCTTCCATGAATATCATCCCTTGTGCCTGCATATTTTATGTCTACGCGTTCGTTTACAGGCCTCCAGAGCTTCCTCGTATCAGGTGTTCAGGATCAGGAGGGAAATGCGGGATCCTCCATTATTAAATCGCTTCTGGGAGCTTCCATTCTCGATTCTCATTTTTTTTCCCCTGTTCCCATGCGGAAAAGGAAAAGAAATCGATGGATGTCAATGGGAAGGTAGACGAAATAGTAGGAGGAAAATTTTGTTCAAAAACAAGATTGTGGAACTACATCAGGCTCGGCGAGACGAGATGAATAGAGAATCTTATACTGTGTACGTATCTTATACGATTTACCACGTCTGGTTCTTTGGAAACCTTACAATATGGTAAAAACGCTTGAACTCGAGATGAATTGCTCGAACTTTGCATCATATTTTTTTTCCAGCGTGGCAGTAAAGCCCCAGAGAAAAGAACTGTGCTGCCAAGGTTCCTCCGATGCATATGTTAACCTTTACTGTGACTTGTTTGTAAGCTCGTAAGGGCGCCTAGGCACAAGGAACACCGAACTTGGTTGTAGTGCATCCTGCTTTTTGCACTCCATTTCAACAATGATAAGAGCCCCATAGGCAAATTAAAAGCATAATGCTGTCAGCGATCTGACTGCCACCGAAAAGCCATTTAGACGTCACATCTAGGTAGACCGACAACCGCCTATGGTTGAGAGACGCATAAACAATTCCGATAGATTCTGACGTCGCACTCAGTCATGCACTTGGCAGCCTTATTGCCCACAGCAGACCAAGAGTTTTGACGGCCATACGGGTCAGTTGCATCCTCCGAAATTGGCTAAACTTTTCAGTTAGACCTTCTTCGCTAGTAAACACTACTAAATAGAGAATTCAGTCTCATTTATATCTCGGAATATGGGCTCACATTCTCTCTTAACCCTCATCCGGGTAATGTAAGAGACGAACGGTTACGTTACGGTAGGCTGCCCATTGCCCGGTATGACCCCCATTCCTTTAAGTATATAGTGCGGGAAAACAGGAGACAAAAACACGTTTATCACGTCTTCCCTTTATTGATTCCGATTAATTTCAAAAGCAATGCAACATTATTTTGCATCAAAATAATTTTTCTTTTTTACCTCATGTAAAATTTGGATGGTAAAAGGGGAAATTTTCAGATTAAAAAAATCTGTTTCACTGTCTGGATTCCATAGCTACAGAATTTCACTTCAATATTTTATCGCCTTCTTACCTGTAATTTACCTGTTTCATAGTTCCTTCTTTTTCACCCGTGTTTTCGTTTTTTTTTTCTTTTTACCTGTGTCTTGCCTGCATTCCACCTTCCACCTGTGATTCACAATTTGTTACCTTCGGGGCACCTTTTTCATCCGATTTATCTCCTCCTTTCACACATGATGTAATTTTCACCTCATATGATTGAAGCAACATTAAGCCTGATGTTATGAATAACATAGGTTGATACAGTCCGAGACCAAGAATAAAAGCTTGACTTACAAGAAAGTCATATCATATGTTATTGTCGCAAAAATTTATTTCTGAGGTATATATGCCTACGACTTGTCGGTCTGATCATTAATCTCAGAATTCTGAATGCGTTTTTGCATCAGCCTATTTCTTGCTTCATAATCAAAAGTCCATAGACCAAGAGATAAGCTTACCCTAAAGTGAAAGTAACCAATCGACAACACAACATGAAGAACATTTTTCAGATGGAGCCGAACCACTAACACTGGACGAGACCGACTTGACGTCATGCCTGTGCTACATCGAATCATATATGGGGAATAACGTGGTTCCAACACGTCCCATAAGAATTTAGGAAAAAAAGGGAAGCGCGAATGCGCTAGGGGCAAAATTCTCCTGGGATTACCCGAATTTCACCTATGCGACTCCTCTCTTCTCAAAATCCTGCTTGCTGAGGAGTCCTCTCCCATAAGCCTAAGATAAAATCTGGGATTCCCCTCTTTACTCCCTTTTTCTCTCTTACATTAGTTGTCAGAAGGCCCTTCAGGCAAACATTAGGTGAAAAGCTGTGAAATATGGGGAAATCAGGGGGTAAAATGTTGTGCTTGTACATGGAAAGTAGAAGGGGTCCAATGGACCCCCCTTGCCCGGTTATGTCTCTCCAATCAAAATTATTATTTTAAAAATACCTTTAGTAAATGTTTCAGGTTGGTCATTTTCTGGCGTCAGGGGCTCCTCGACTTAAAGGACAAATACTGAAAATTGCAGAAAAATGTATGCAACGGTTCGAATGCTGCTTAGAAAAATTGAGGCCTTGGGGGTCCAACGAACCTCCCTTGCCAGGATTAGGGTTAACTTCGCTGCTCGGTCCCATCTTTGTTGAAGGAGTTTTCCGGCTGAGAAAGCCGACAGGTTTACTAACTGCCGAATTGACGTAAGGACCACGAACGGTGCCAGTAAAACAACCCGGCAGAACGACCGCAATCTGCTGGGGAGCCACAAAATGGCCCTAATCAGTAATAAAGAGCCCAACCACCTACTTTAGAAAAACGTGTTTGCATTGGGAGGGCACCCACGACACTCACCTTTAACAACCGATGCAGTCGGCACGAAAGCCACCGATCGGTTGGCTGGCAAGGGAAACTCAAGTGGAAAAGATAGAGAGCCAATGCACCTTCCTTGGCGAACCTGCTGACTCGAATGTGTACGCAAAGCTCACCATAGTCATTCAGACAGATAGTTTTGCATAGTTAGCACCAAATATACCGTGTCGATTCCTCTGATCATTCTTTCCCAGGATGCTGTAAAAGATTTTTTTTTACTCCTGCAGCGAGAGAGAGAGAGAGAGAGAAAGGGGGGGAGAGAGAGAGAGAAAGAAAGAAAGAAGGAAAGAAATAAGAAAAAGATAAAAAATAATATATTGAATCACTTCCTCAGGCGATAATCGATTGGACGAAAGGAGAGTTTCATATGCAGTGGAGATAAACGAAATTCCGCAAGAGCTTCCAAGCTTATTGCGCCCGCACGATGAAGATTCCACAGTTCGATATCGTCGACCATAGCCTGAAAAAAATCCTCCGAAGAATCCTTAGAATTCTAGAGATTATTTTGATTAAAAAGGAATTCTCACAGAGCAGAAAGTTGCTGTGACTGGTTCTGATGAGTTCAGAGAAAAGCGTTTAAAAGCGTTCAAAAGGTGAGAAGAAAGAGGTTGCTGTTCATATAGGAGTATACTGAAGTGTCGATTGGATGAAGACGTGCAGTCTCAGCCATATACCCAGATAGCTAATATCGCGACATTCTCCACCTTCCAATCGTTGACACCGACTACTTGCTAGATCTTTCGTTGGGTCAAATGCGACGTTCTGGGTGCACGAGCAAGACAGTCACAATTCTGTGCTGCTGAAAGACTCTCTTTTCGTTGAAGCCATGACAAGCAATAATATAAATAAATGATCTATGAACGGAACAGTCGAAAAATTCGGGATTATTAGATCCAATACTTCTTTCAATTCCCGTTGAGATTATTAGGCGTCTAGGTTTGGCTTGCCCTCGTTTCGGTGCTTCTTTCATCCATTCATTCCCCAAGAGGCAAGGCCATGATTGGAGTTAGATTGCGATCTGTTGGAAGATGAAAGAGACGTAAAGGAAGCCACAGGCGGCTAATTGCTCCCGTCAAACCCAGGTGCATCGAGAGAAATTCCATAGGTCGGACTTGGGGTTTCCATATTTTTTTCTATCGCAACCGCTCAATATTTTCCCAATTTAGTAGAGGACTCAATTTCATCGTCGACTTCCATCACGAGGTTGTCGTCTCCAACAGATTCCAATTGACGAAATGATAATTTCCAGATCAAAGTCAACTTTTAGCGCCGATATCCTTTCCAATTTTTCTTTATCCTTTCCTTATCCTGCACGATTGAAAATACGCCGACACAGACATCGGAAATGATCATGGTCAATTCGTGAGCCTCTTCTCATCTTGCTTGCTTTCATCGGTTGAGGATGAAAACCTCGTGAAAACCTCGATCCATGGTAGAGATGAGTAATCGTTATAAGTAATCGAAATCGTTACCCTGCCTGCTGTCATTCAAGTAAAATGGGCATTCTACTCTGTGCTCCTCTTTTCCCCAGGAATTTGATGTAAAATCCGAGCAGGAGGCATTCCAGAAGTTCCCGTGCAAGGTTGTGAATCTTATCTGTTCCTGTCCGCGTGCAATGATCAAATTTCTTGCCAGGGCTTAACGAAAATGCCAAATTGAACTCCGTGCATGAATTTTTAAAGAAAAAAAAAATGTATATATTGGAATAAAGTTTAAGGAGGTTCTTTGCCGAAGTAGTCGCTCGTTCCACCACTAGAAGGCAACACTGAATAGATTAGATGCCCTGGAGTGGACTGTATGCACCAAAAGTTTCGAGGTAGGCCTATGTGTACAATGGCTGAAAAACCATCATCATATCCAAAATCGTTGCCGTCCACTACAGTGGACATCATGCACGAAAGGGATAAAGAGTAAGGGAAACCCTGTTACTTCCTTCTGAGAGGTAGAGGCAGCTCATATCAACTGATTTGGCCAGAGACGAGAACGTGCACAAACCCATAAGGTCGAGATCCGTTTTGCTGAATGTAGTTTTCTCCCTCACCCAAGACTATTTCTTTTCCTGTGGGAAAAGGGAAAAGGAATTGACGGTTGGGGGGGAGGGGGAGGCAGGGCGGGAATGCTGACAGATATGAAGGAGGATGATCCATGATCCTGGAAGCTTATTCTGAGGCCCCAAGAAACGGTTGGTTTGAAAATGAGGTCGACCTCCCAGCCGTCGCCCAACTTGACAGGTTCTGTTCTGAGAATCGGATCGGCTTGAAGAGAACCTCCTTCCCTTTCTGCCTGATCCTTTTCACTTTTAATGCGACGGGAACCAAGGCGGAGACGGGGACATGGTTCTCCCATTTCCTTGATTGGAACCAGACAACGCAGGGGTCCCCGAGATTAATAGTAAGAGAAAGGGGTCTCGAGACGATTCCTTTCTTTCCTCTTTATGAAGTTAAAGTAATGAAACTGGAAACCCCGGAGAGAGGATGCGATATCGAAACGTGTATTCATTGTTTCCCTTTTTCCCTTTCAAGCTTTTTTCGCTTTCCGGTTAGATACGTCGTCCTCAGATGTAGCCCTCAGAACGGTCCTCGTGAAGGCGCCTATTTCTGGTTTCTGACGTTTTGACTACTTAACTCTTTTTGTCCTAAAAAATTTTTTTTCGTACAAGATCCTCATTTTCCGAGTTTCGAAACGAATTGGCTCACAGCATACGTAATAAACATGGAAGCACGTCCACGCCCAGCAAACAGTTTCTTGTCTATCACCTGCTCACTACACTGTATCACTCGACAACACCTTGGTTTCGGACTTAACTGTGTTACGAAATGCAATTATCATATGTATAAGGACGGATATATTGCTATATGTATAAGGTGGGCGGAAACAGGTTTAGCTTGACGAGCTGAGGCCAAACTTACTTGCAGACGCTATGACTTTAGCTTTTCCAATATCTTTTCGAACGATTCATGAGATTCTCAATTTCCTCACAGGATGAGTAATATTTTATGTAATGTCAGCAAAGGTGCCCCTCGATATCGTAGTTTTGTTCGTCAGGAGTTTCTTCTATCCCCCAATCTGTTTGCGCTCTTTCGTGATGATGCACAGTAGTGGGTTGGTTACCATGAAATTGCAAACCAGAGAGCCTCTTTATGCAGAATCGAAAGGGGCACAGTCTGCTTACGTGCTCACGACATGGCCCTCGTCCCCTCTTACTGCCCTTATCGTTCGATGAAATGACTCGTTCCCTCTGCAAAAGCGGCACTGTGACTTTACAACTTCTATAATACGCGACCGATCTTGGAAAGCTCGACTGGCAAAAAAAGTGAGGTTGTCCAGCTGTCTTGGTGCAATTAACTGCAATTAAGGTTTCCTGGTGCCCATAGATGTTATCGCACTGCACTCTGCTGTACAGTACGTATTGCTAGTCCTGCCAATCTTTCTCTAATCGTGTCGAAATTTCGGCTTCTGCCGCCTCTGAGAGTCTACATCTCAGCCCCACGGGGGCGGGCGGGAATTGGAATTCGATGCAATGATGTGCACCAAACTTTTCCCTGGCTGCAATCTCTGCATTGAACTCCGGGTCCCGGAAGACCAGCGGGACTCACGGGACCTGGTTGTCCTCTATAAACTATAATAACTCATTCTGACTCTCATTATTCAGTTGTATCCACGTATGTCAAAAATACACCGCGTCTCCGAGTTCTGCGTTACAGGGCACGATCATACCAGACAAAGAATTGCAGTGAATGAGAGTCCTCTCCCATACAACTTCCATCCCTCACTTCTCACGTTCACGCAAATGCAATCACTCCTAAATATTTACATTGTTTATTCTTTCCCGGTTCACCAAGTTTGACCAAGTTCACCAAGTTTCGTTTGAAACGGTCAAGAACATCCGGAAATTTGAATTTTCGTGGATGGATATCTACCTGCTTTTTCTATCGACGGAAAGTCGCGCACCATAGGGGATTTCATTGTTGTACTACATTAATTCATGTTTCTTTCTTTGCAGGTAACTGATGGCTGCAAAATTAAGAAAAGACGAGAATGTGGAGTTAAGATATGTTCTAACATTATGTTTGCAGCTAATCAAAGTGCTTTCAAGTTGATGGCAAACGATTCGAACATTTACTTTAATTTATCCTATGGTGCGCGACTTTTGCGCCACCCTGCACAGTATAGTTCTTCGCGAAGCAAAAGCAACCGAACCGATTTTAAAAAATGAGTTGCCGATGGACATACTATGGAGGCACATGTGTACATGTACGTCCATAACCGAGTTGGTGTACGTGCATTTGATCAAGCTGCTTGCAACCAAAACGCAGCGTAACGTATAAAACGTACTACCAGCGCCGTAGTCGAAGCACGTCATGATATTAGTCATTCTGAAAGCGCGCCTTACTTTTCATGCGTCGCAGGCGAAACATATGAGAAATGAAATAGAAAGACGGGAAAGATACGGGACCGGGTCGACTTCTTCCAAGGTCAGTTAGTTAGCAGCGGTAATTTAATCATGAGACCTTGACACTGTCAGTTGCATGTTTCTGCAAAAATTCCGAACCAGTCTGAACAGTGGCGCAAACAAGGGGGGGAGGGGGGTTCAGGGGGTCTGAACCCACCCCAAACCTCTTCTCATGCTAGTATCTCTCTACTTCTCCATTCCCCTCTTCCCTGAGGGTGGGGAACACAGGAAAGATATGGGCAAACGACCAGAGAGCGAGGCTTGAAAGACACGAAGGAGGTGAATGGCGAAGGTCACGCCAGTCACATGTAGCTTCTGGCTTTAGTAAAGTGAACATGTAAAGGAAGCGTCCTGCACATGTGACGCTACTGAATTTTTTCTGAAAACGAAAGGACGACAATTCAGGTAAAAGGCGTGAATCCAGCACAGGCTAACGAATTTCCTGTTGCGTATCTGCGCAGTGAAATTTGGGCGGAATCTTGAAATTAATTTAGTTTATTTTGGGCTTTTTTCAGACACCAAATGTACTTCAACCATTTATAGTTTAAATTCCATTTCCACCATTTTATGACATTTTTCTTTATTTCATTTTATTTGCTCTCGTGTTCGCGCCGTTTCGCGTTTTTGTTGAGTATATTTCTTCTGATGATTTGATAACGCCTTCTTGCATTCAGAGACTATTGGAAAGACAGATCATGAGAACTTATCCGAACCCCCCCCCCCCCAAAACTTTAGGGCTGGTTGTGCCACTGAGTCTGAAATACTGTGATTGGTGCACGCAAAAATGTATCCCTTGAAACTGTGAGGCCCGAGGAGGGAAATAGGCATTTGACATTTGTTCATCATCCATTTTTGCTTGCACCACTCGGTCTCCTATGTTTGTGTGGGATTCAAGGCTCCTGCAACGAGAAGTGCCACGTTTTCACGCGCCTACTCTTCAAACGTCACATCATTGCATTGAGTGCGGAAATAGCAGCTTAAATTGCTGAGGTACACGTCGCTTGTATCATCCTTCTATCATATTGTAATTTTGATTATTTCCAAGTTCATTTTAGTCTGCCAGACAGTCTTCTGGTTATTGTTGGAGATCGAAAAAACGAGCGGAAATAATTCAAAATGTACGAGTAGATAGAGGGTGTCTTGGATATCATATCAAACATCGATTTACAGCGTGTTCTAAAATGTACCGTCTCAGAAAGCCAAAATTATTGAATCTCTTGGACGCATGTGCTTTATACGAGATTCGAAAGTCGGTAGCCATGAGGAACAACATAATGAAAAGTTGAGAGCGGACTTCCATTCCGGACATCTGGGCTTTTTCTCTGCCTCATTACATCTTATAAGGCTGTCCTCTCGAAGAGAACAGACGCCTCTCGTTGGGCTATTCTTCCCTACGGCTCTCCCCATATGCCAAAAACTTGAACTATCCGATTTAATGTTACAAATACTACTCATCTCAATCTTATTGGCGACTTATTTTTAATGTGGCCATTCAAATAGAGTGCTACAAAACATTGACGGTAGAAGCGTATGAAATTCAAATAAGACTTTTCAATGAGTGTTTATTGGTTTAACAACAATCATCGGCGAAGCTGTTGCTTTGGTCCAGGTTGCCGTGCCTAAATTCTAGGAAGCCGTTGGAAGTTGTGATATGAGATTTGGCGCGGATTTAGTTCCAGGGGAATGTGAGCAAAGGGTTTCTTTCTAAACTAATTATTGATAAAGCCACGGCCAAGATTGAAGTGATAATGAAAACCCGCAGGCGCAGAGGAGTCTAGCGTCGTAAGTGGCTGCCGGAACGGTCGCCTTCATCTCCTCGAGTATTTCCCCCTCTCGTCTTGAGTCCATCCCCATGGAATGCTGAACTATGGCTATGGGATGCAAACCGTTTCCCTCTTCCCTCGCACTCTGCCAGGGAAGATCTAATTTAACTCTCACTTCGTAGACGCAAACTACATTTTCTTGCTTGTCTCTTGCCATTGAATTCCCATAGGGATTTGGCGCGACCCGACGGACTTTTTTTATTTACTGAAAGTGCAGCCTGTTCCTGCCTGCGTAAAAGCCGAAAGTCGTAAGCAAGGTAGGCCTACCGAAAATTTAGAAGGAGTGGGAGATGAGGAAATGAACGACCCAGGATGAGCCTTTACACCTCAAGGTGTCGCTTGGAGGCTATTGAATACCATCATGCCTCTCGTACACTCTGCTGTGGGAGAGAGGCAACGCACAGTATGCCAATAGTCAATCACCAGAACAGGTCGGAAGCGATAATTAAGCCACGGAAAAGGTACTTGCGAAGTTTAGGAGTCAACGTTTTTATGATGGGGAGGATATTTTCAA
Organism: Darwinula stevensoni; assembly: GCA_905338385.1. Lineage (NCBI taxonomy): Eukaryota > Metazoa > Arthropoda > Ostracoda > Podocopida > Darwinulidae > Darwinula > Darwinula stevensoni. The sequence continues at coordinate 190,339 of CAJPEV010000069.1, forward strand.
CGCAGTCCGTATGTTTTGTGAGGATCTTTTGGAAACGGCTCGTACGATAGAATGTAAGTGATTAATATCATGCTGATTAATGTGGCAGATTGCATCGACTTCCAGGAAACTTGAAATATTTAACTCACTCATGGCCGAATAGCGATTCAATATGCAGCTCCGGAGATGCCGTTGCGATTGTATTTAGAAAGGAGACAAAGTAATCACCAAATCTGTCTGGGAAAGCCATGTGCGGCTGTAGTGAATAAGTAAAATGAATTACCAAAGAGCAAGGCGAGTCCTACACGACTCTTTCCTTTCTTCTTTTTGAAGTTGAAGTAATGAAGCCGGAAATTTCGTAGAAAGAGAGACCGAGATATAGAGAATGTGGCACCCGGAATGGGATGCCAAAAATCTATCTTCATTGTCTCATCCTCATTCCTTCCAACTTTTTTAAAACTCATTGTACGCATTGTGCGCATTTCGTCCTCTGATTACTATGTGATGTGACATCTATGATCTATTGACTAGGACCTCCAACCCCCACAATCCCCAATATATTTGAGAGGAATACTCCGCCAAAAACAAATCCAAATGACCCAATCACCAGCAATTTCTTCTGCGTGTTTAACTCTAGTATTTCCACCATGTATACAGTGTGGGTGAGATTCCCGTCAAATTGATGTGAATCTCCCGCATGGCCCCAAGCCTTTCCGGTTATATCTGAGACTTTACCTAACCAGGATGAACGGACGATGCTACAAATTTATTTGCCGACGGGTAAGGAGAGAGTGAAGTGTAAGACTCGGGCGTCGAATGAAGAGCCCCAAGGAGATTTGGCAAAGGGAGTAGTCAATAATGTACGTGTAGAATGGAATCTACAAAGTTCTCTTACCATCCTTCGTGACTGGAATACTCTCCCTCCACTCTCGTCCTCCATTCGCCTCCCTCCCCTCCTCCTGATTCGAAAGCCCTAATTCAGTGTGTCCCATATGTACATATAAAGCAGTAGCTTCTTGCTATTTTTTCGAACGCTTCAGATTTTTGGGAGGGTTTTGTGTTTAAGCAGTTTACACGAGCCTGCAGTATCTTCGCTAAATTATACGCCTATTTGATCGAGCGAGAGTATAGTTGCTTTCGTCAATTTTTACCTTGTCACATGTATTTAACAAAACTAGTGCCCTGCACAGAGCTATACAGGAACAGGGAATATTGAGATCAGATGATAGCAGCATTGATATTTCAGCAGAGAATTTTAGGAATAAAGGGAGATGAACCAATTCTCGGCATAGTCTTGCTCGAATGAGACCAGGGAACCATGATTATGGAAACTTTTGGGACGTCTCTTATGTGTGCATAAGCCCTGGATTCGAGTTGGCTGATCTCTGTGCTGAAACAATCCAATCAGAACGATTGGAATGCCGATTCTGTCTGGTGAGCGTGTTTTAGGAAAAAGCGACCAAACCATGGCAACCAACCCGCATTGAACAAGTTTGGTCGATTTCACTTGAAAAAACGCTGGTTGTTCAATCGAAAACGCTCATGTCCGGGAATAGGGTGGTGTGTGATAAGGATGTGTCCCACATCCTCAACGCCTTTAGCAAATCGAGATGAGGTTTGATGGGGGTGAGGGTCTGGTCCTGCTGGATCCTCGACCTTATGTCGATAATAGCACGTCGAGCAAGAAAGAGTACTTGACCATTTTCCAATTGATTATCGTTCTAAAAGTTCAGCTTCTCATATATCTCTCTCTACTTTTTAGGACTCAAAAAGCCTTTACAGGACTTTACGTTTAGCAATATGGTGAAACTTGTGAATCTTCCCCTGCCAGCGCAATCTGGGTCGATGTTTGTACTGTTTGCATCCTTTCCGACTGTCAGCAGTGAAGGCTGAATCAGTTTAGAGGTGTACTATACAATGGTTTTCTCACTATCCGAATGCCAAATTTGAAAACATCATATGTCATATCAAAATTATTCAATTCGGTCGAATATATTTAAATATATTTAAAGTTCTGTCGATTGGAAAGTCTCCAGAATCAGAAGTATGTGCCCCTAGGGCCATATACTCCTTGCTAAAACTGTCCTCACCCCTATTTTGACCTCTTTCATTCTCAGAGTCAGCTTCGAAAACTCAGATCGAGAGTATTATAGACATGGTTGTATATTTTAGAAATGAAAGCAAAGCTGGAATTGAAATGATTGATCTTTGTTGCTATGGACATTGTCTCCGAGATCCTTGTCATTAATTTTAGAAGAGGAGCGGAGTCCATCACTCCCGTTTCTTTCCTATCAACATGGCTCTGATTTCTAAAACAGGTTCATCGATTGACCTCAATGACTCATCCCCAATCTAGTCACGCATATCCCTGCAATGTTTTTCCCTACTCCTGTCGTAGGTTGGTGAGAATATTAAATCTAGGAGAGGATGGACTTCTTAGTTGAGTATTACACTCGAAGCGATTGACACAGGGACCAAGGTGACATTCTTCGAATGGGATCTGCTACGCAATCCTGAAGGCGCAGTGAATTTCATCCGGTCATACCACAGATGGACGCTTCCCAATTAGCTCTTCCCCCTTCCTCTAATCTCTTTCTTCTTGTCTTTCCTGTCTCAGTCCCTTCTTATTAGCCTTCGGCTGCATGCGTTCCACCAGCCTATACCAGCATGCTGCACGTATTTCGAGCTGACTCTGAGAGATAAGCACCACCTCATGGAGGGAAACAAATTTTCTGCTCTTCCACAGCTGAGCCCCCCTCTCTCTTCCGAGGAAGGCGTCTACATTCTACGGCATGGAACGAGTGCTTAGTTCGAGGGATTGTCGGGACATTTTTAGAACGGGATGTCGTGGCGGATTAATGAATTATTAGATAGAGGTGGGAGTTCGTGTTCATATTCGCCTCGGCTGTAATCCTTTTTTTCGCATTTGACATTTTGGTCCGTCTGAAATGAGACTGTCGAGAGATGGAGGTCATATTATCCACACGAAGGCTTTGATGAAAGAACATATTCTCAGCATCTTTGCCTCCCACAAATAACATAAAATACTACATTGCACCATTGAGAATAACTTTTGGTCAAGACCAAGGAGAATTCTGAATTAATTCCTTCGAAACCTACAACCTTGGCATTTTTGACGCAACTCCCTCTTGGGTCGAGGATTTCCTATCACCTTGCATTTGATGAGGACCAAACAGTCTGGAGTCGTGGAGTGGAGAAAAGATAAAAGGGGCCTCAAAGATAAAAGACACTTAACGTAACGATCACGCCCTCGCTCGACCGGCAAAAAGTTTCTTTTTCAATGTATTTTTCACCCAGACATGAGAATTTACGTGTCACACTTGAACATACGAGGTGTGGCTATTAAGTTTCCAGACTTTATTTTTGTATTTTTTACTTTTAAACTTACAAATTAATCACATTTATCGCCTTCAAAGTACTCCCCTCCAGAACGTATGCACTTATCCCAACGATGCTGCAATTGCTGGAAACAGCGGTGGAAGGCTTCTTTCGGGATGTCTTTCAGAGCCTGCATCACATTTGTTTGAATGTCTTCAATGCTTTGAAATCGATGGCCTTTCAAAAAATTTTTGAGTTTGGGAAATAGCCAAAAGTCACTGGGGGCTAAATCGGGCGAATACGGCGGGTGATCCATTTCAGTGATCCGTTTGGCGGCCAAAAACTCTCGGACAGACAGGGCTGTGTGAGCCGGCGCGTTATCGTGATGCAAGATCCACGAGTTCTCCTTCCACAGATCGCCCCTTTTCCTCCTCACAGCCTCACGCAACCTCTTCAAAACGTTCTGGTACAACATCTGGTTGACTGTTTGTCCTTCTGGGACGAATTCGGAGTGGACGATTCCGTTGACATCAAAAAAACAAATCAGCATCGTCTTGATTTTCGACTTCGACATTCGGGCTTTTTTCTGTCTCGGTGAATTTGCAGTTCTCCATTCAAGGGATTGACGTTTCGTTTCCGGATCATATTGATAACACCATGTCTCATCTCCAGTGATGATTCTCTCCAAAATATTTCCTTCTCCAGCTCTTTCTGAGAGATCCAAACAAACGTCCAATCGCCTTTGTTTTTGTTCAGCTGTCAGCAATCGAGGCACCATTTTCGCTGTCACCTTTCTCATGCTCAAATCATCCTTCAAAATCCGTCGAACAGTTTCTTTATCTAAATTCAACTCTTCTGCTATCATTCTAATTGTCAACCGCCTGTCTGAACGCACTAAATCCGTAACTTTTGAGACATTTTCAGGTGTTCGTTTGGTGATTGGCGCTCCACAACGCTGGTCGTCATTGACGTCTTCTCTTCCCTCTTTAAACCTTTTATGCCACAAAAAAACTTGCGCTCTTGACATAGTATGATCACCATAAACTTTTCTTAACATTTCGAGCGTTTCAGTTGCGGATTTTCCCAGTTTAACACAAAATTTGACGTTAGTTCTCTGCTCGAGATTATGCTCCATTTCAAATCCGCCAGCGCAAACAAATACGGTCTATCTTAACTGGCCGCAGCTCGCAGAGCGCTGGTCAGACCACACTGAAACTTGCCCAGCTATAAGCTAAGACTCCCCTCCATGTTACTGTCATAGTCCCACTCCCCTCCTCTCTCTCAAAGTTCAGCAATAAAACCAGTCTGGAAACATAATAGCCACACCTCGTATAATATCGTTTATGGAAGACACAAAGTAGAATGACTGATAAGAAGTGATCGGTTACTTCTGAATACCTCTGTGCACGGAAATCATGCATTCATGTGTCCAGGCTAAACTCCCTCAAAAACCTCGCATAATGAATGAACTCTCATGGTGTTGGAAGTAACGTCTTTCAGTTGTCCGGTGACCTTGAGAACTTCAGTCTGCTTTTGGAAAATCGACCATTTTCATGGATGTACTTGTATCATTGCTCCCTTCAGTAATAATTCCAAAAATGATTTTTCTGTCGGATGAAGTCGGTGTTCGAAGCGTCAGTATGTTCGAATATGTTCAATCTACCTCCAGGGAAAAACAGGTATTCGAAAGCCTTATTGCTTTCGTTATCCCCGCTTCCTCAGAAAAAGCAAGATTCTCTCCTACTTCTTGTTATACGTATGAAGCCAATTACGGGGGCAAAGGGAAGTTGACAATTTCCGGACAAAGCAAGACAAACGATCCAGGTCGAGAATCTGTATGAACCAATCAAGGTTGTTTGTGTCGTGATATTCCTTTCCTCTCGTTTTTCATGTCCGCCTCTGTGGGGTTCCTATTATGGCAATTTTGTTCGCAGAGCACACAGATCTACCTGGATGCCATGTTCTTTGTGCGCTCATTGCCTTCCATGTTCCCGCCTTCGATTCTGTCTTTCACTACCTCTTCTTTTTAATCCCGCATGAGAAAATGAGAAAGTTTGATGAACCGTAAAGGCATGAGATTATAAAAGTAATTTGATGTGGGGGTGTTTGCCTCTGGCCAACACTAGCAAGGGATAGGTTCTCTTCGAGGGAGGAAATTCACCAAGTACAGCTGAGGTTATAATTTAATCCTTTCTCACTTCTTGAGATGGCGTGCTATTGCAAGAAGGGTTAAATTGAATAAATTTTCAAAGAATTCTTGGTGGAAATCCCAGCGGGAGAAGGGAAGACATGAAAGGAGGCACTCGGGTTCTGGACTTGGATCTCTAGGGATGATTCCCCTCTTTCATCTCGAATCCCTCCACTACCCCCCCCCCCCCCCCCCCCCCCCCCCCCCCCCCCCCC
>CAJPEV010000069.1:196067-224558 GCA_905338385.1 Darwinula stevensoni
CCCCCAACCCCCCCCCCCCCCCCCCCCCCCCCCCCCGCATTCAACACACTCTCGCAAGTAGGTGTGCTTTGCATATTGTTGAGAAGAGAAGGAAGAGGGGTCGGACGAGGACTTGAATACTAGGAATTTACCATCAGAGAGGCCGAGAGGACACAAAAGCCTCATTTAGCTCAATCTGGAGATCCGGGCTTTCATTCCTAATGACATTTCTAGCTCAAAAGGAACGCAGCATTTCAACCGACTACATTGCGCCGCGCATGGAGCCTTGAGAAGCACTAGAGAAAATTAAACTTGTCTATGTCTTTCTCGGCAGTTGAACCATGATCGACTCGGCACGTTTCGCGAGGCTTCTGCAATCCAGGCTCCACCCTGGCTTCATCATTCTCTCTCTTAAGTAAATACACACGCTTGCCGAACATCATTGGACTCCATTGTCTCTAGTGAGATCCTGTTTCTCATTCCCTCTAACGGCATCCAATCCTGTTGGCTATTATCGCGACAGATCATTCTGGCTAAAATAGCTCTATATAGCTCTGGCTAGGTTTCCTTTCAAGTCCTGTTGGTATAGTCACAATAAATATTGATGTGACTATGGAACTTGCGGTAGGAACGAGCAACTTGAGTAACAAATGCCTGCATGGAGGCTTGCTTGCTTTGCGAGCAAGTACCATCGTTTTCAGTATGCAGAGATGTCTTTGGAATTCACCCTCGAATACCGGAATTCATGCGCTTTGAAGTATAATACTTTTCCTGCTGGGGAACAGGGAAGTTATCACTCTGATAGAGAGTATTATGACAACATATCGGCAAGCAAGAGTGTAGTTTGCATGCGCTCACTCGTAAAGCCCCAGTAACTGTTTAAATGAAAATATGTACATTCCAATGAGGGTCAAGGGGCATATTTGTGGTTGATTGTGATTTGGGACTGAGTTGTCTGCTGCGCGAGTGCCTCCCCATCTTTTCTCATCTCTGACTGGATAGAATTCTGTTTCCCTGGAGGCAGACCGCAGGAAGAACCCGTTTCACTCTGGGACATTATGGACCAAACGGGATACAGACCCTTTCCTGTTGGTGATTCCCCCCCGCCACCTTGGAGGGTACCACCACCACCAAAGCCTGTCGAATACTCATCAAAGCCCTTTCTTTTCTTTTTTTACTTTTAAAGTCATCAATTCCCTGTTAGATCAATGAGAGTAGGCGATTAAAGCGAAGGTAGCTGTATACTGAAATATTGGAAAGTATAAGGGGCAGCCGACGATTCTCATCGCCTTGGTTTTGGGAAGGATTCACACCAAAGCGTAGAATTCAAAGGCATGATTGCGCCTTCTTGGCAAAGAATCGCAGGGTAATATGGTCCTCTTGCAGCAACAGTTGGCCCCCTCAGCCCATGTTTTACCTATAAATGAGCAGTATCTTAGAAGAGTCCCGACTGGTCTTGACCGCACTACTGATGTACGTGAACGCTTTCGTTTTGTCTGGTCTCCTCATCTCTTTGAAAACTATGCACAAATTGCTAAAGTAGTGCAATGAAACGTCACACCAGAAGTACTCTGGGAGTCAAAATGCTTCTCGAAGCGATTTCCACGGACACCTTGCTCGCTACTATCTCATCCCCATCCCCTTAAGCCGCGTCCAAGCCCGAGTGAATGGTACCGCAGTAGGCTTGAGTAAGGCATAGGGATTTTATGGAGTGGCTGGGATGAGGGTATCCAGGCTTCCTTGGATCTTCTGCCCCACTCACATTTTACAGTCCGCACGCTACTGTCGTGGACTATTTCATTTTTCTCTTCGTCTAATTGAAAGCAACTGCAGATTCGAATTTATACGAGGATAGCAGAGGAGCACAAAGCAAATTCTTGGAAATCGGTGAAAGAATGTGTGAAAGAAAGGGAAAAGCAAGAGCAGGGGTGAGTCGAGCTTTCGTTCTAATGAGCCTGTCATGAAGTAAGAAGAGGTTCTTTTTCTTTTACTTTACCTCGATCCGATTCTATTAGTGTAGAGTACGACGATTTTACGCGTGGATTATTGTACAACTTGTACAAAAGGTGGCCCTAAAAAAATCCGGCCCTCTTCGACTGCTTGTTACTTCCAAGGGAATTGAAATGTTACATTTCATACTCGCATCAGATATCGTACAATCTTTCCTTTTCCATGAAAATGTAATATTTCCAGTAATATTTACCAAAGTCAATTTCATAGTCAGAAAGCAGTTTTTACGAAGGCAGCGCAATAAAAATGTAAAGCAAGTCGCACGAAAGCAGCGCAAGGGAGTTCGGAATCGATTTTCACAGGGGACATGTAACATCGCATTTTGACACCATTTTGATGGTGTGCAAACTGTGAAGCACCACGTTCGAACCGAAATGGCATCCTCCTAAAGTCATTGTGTTTTCGTCGTCTGTGGTGCTGCTGTTTTCTCCTGAGTGCGAAAAAAAGTTATTGGTATACTGAGCAACTTTTTTGTTCTCTAGGGATGTATTACCAGAGTGAACAGCGTGTGGCACATGTAAACAAAATACTCATTGGATGTTTGAAGGGGTCCTCTGGGCCCATAATTCCGCCAAAATAAGTCATGCCGGTTTTCGCATGTTCAGGTGGAGTGACCTTGAATAATGGCTGCCCGCTCGGGGATAGTTGTAACACGTTACAATTGCCCCCGGTGTACCATTAGTCCCAGTTTTAACATAAGTGCATGAACACTTTTATTTTGGTTTGGTTTTAGTTAATAGTAACCCATTATGTTCGCAGTGGGAATTAATACTATCACAATGCCATGTTCTTCATTCATTTAATTCTCAAAATTTGCTACTATTTTTAATGCCATTAGTGTATGATCGATGATCATGAATGAGCTCGGCGGGAATTGAAGCGCGTGTAAGTATATAAAATGGAGTTAGGTGGCCCTGGAGCTTCTGGTGCCAGTGTTACAACAGTCCCGTACAGTGTTACAACCGACAACTCTTCAAGTAGCACATGAACATTTTCGAAAAAGTTCAATCTGTGTTCAAAGAGGTTTGGGAGTGTTCAAGGTTCAGGGATAAGCAGCTTTTGGGCGCGCAGTTAAGATGCCGTTTGATTACCAATGTGACGTTTCTTCATGAAGTTACTAGAGGACATTAGTTGAACGTTAAATAGAACGCTTTTCTTTAAGCACATCTCTTCCATTTGGTTGGGGCAACGGGCAAGCCTGGCAGTGCCTCGAATAAACTGGGTTCGCACAACCGAAGCGAGATTACTAATTCGCTGCTATAGCGTTTCAATACCTGATACTGCTGGAATTAGTCCCCAATACTTTTCGTGCGTTACCCGATCTCTCCCCAGAGACACCTTAGCGGAATACATTTAAATCCTCCTACCCATTCGTCTAAATAAGTAACCCAGTCCAAGGAGTCTCCAGGAATCACTGGCTCGGAAGACGGAGGGAAGATGCTTCAACTTGCAAAGTGACTCCATGGAATACTCACGGGAATAGTACATGCCAGTGTATATTATTGTTTCTAAGGATAATCCATGCACAGGGTATATTTAACTCCTCGTGAGTATATAGAAGCGAATATGATGAAGGAAACGTGACCCCGGGCAGGAAATTAACTACTGAGCCGATGGAAATATCAGAAAAAGTTCTGTTCCCATGAAGGAAATTGGAAGCAACGTGATAGGAAGAATGTTTGGGAATACTTTTTTCCTGCACAAGAGAAAGTAGTGCTCCCGATTGGAGAGACTGTGATGCATGATGGCTCCTGGCACGGAAGCAGAGCTATATTTGTACTTACGACGATTTGAATGGTTAAAAAAAAAAACTTTTCCTTGATGCTAATTGCTTTTTGGCAAAATCCTACAGGAAGTTCTTTGAAAGTTTCGGTGCTGCTGAGGAGCACTCAATTCACGTTCTTGATGTGCTTTTGGGGAACGAATAATTTGAACAGTCAAAATAATGTTTTTGAGGACATTTGTTGCATGTACCCGTAATAGGACTAGGACTGTAATAGGAATCTTGACTTGAAATGCACCTTAAACCTCCTTGTGGAGCTTTTTGCTCAACATTGAAGCCTAGAAACAGAAAATGTCCTACCCAAAAGAGTCGCCCCTCTTTAAGCTCTCTTGGAAGAGATGCGATTCGCGACTACAGGGACTTGTTCCTCGCTTCTGCTAAACATGCTCTAAATCTAAACTCAACCTAAACTAGATCTGAAAGGATTGTAAAGAGCAACCAAGAGAGTCTGTTGTTCCTCGCCTCGGTGCGGAATTAACTCACGCGTATACAGGGTCGCCGGTGAGGATAAAATCAGAATTACCTATCTGAACGGGAGGTGGGGACATCCATGAACTGCAGCACTACCGAAAAGAGGGGGGTACAGGGATTTCACACCCCTTCTTGAGACTTCGTCCGTACTACCCCTCCCCCCTGGGAGGTTTGGAAGCCGTGGGCATGAAACATGCTTTACCAAGAGTCGCCGAAACCGTTAAATTGGTCCTGCCTCGCATGCATCAAATATAAATCTATACTAACATGCAAGTCTGAGTATCTTCGTCTAAACGTGGAAACTGTGGCAAACGATGAATCCTTTTTTGTCTTCCCGAAATGCGTAACAGAAGAAACTTCATCTTATTGTAGTTGGTTCGTGGAAAGTCGGTTTTATATTCATGCTTATTTTCATGGCTTATTCATGGGCTTATTTTCATGGCATTTGCAGGTATCTCGGTGTATCTCGGTGGGTATCACGTTCCCGCGCTGGGCACAACTGAGGCTACGATTGTTATGAAGGTGTTGTCAGTTGTGGTTCGCGGGCGTCCAGCTCTCGCATTGTCTGCAATGCTGCTACCCCCAGCGCTGAAACGTGATGCCCACCGAGATACAGTTCAACTATTCACAGTTCCTTCCCCACACACTTCTACCAGTGCATCGTGGATTTCTGTTGGTGTTCTCCCACGCAACGTTTCAACTTTGATATACGATCTCTGGTCCTCACGAGTAACTTGACGCGTTTTCAGCGGCCATTGTTGCGTTCTACAACACGGGACACAGAGGACCTCACTACACGTCTTGCCAGTATGACGCACTCCACACAACAGACTACCTCTTGTGCCAGTCTAAAGAAGATTGCATCAACCCTGCCGGTGTGACCCCTCAGTGTGCATTACTTTTCGGATGACCTTCGTATATGGGTATGCCTCCCCTAAGCTGGCAGCTTAACTACGAGTAAATAACTACGTCGTAGCAGTGAGGACCTTCTTACGTGGCCCCGACAGCAGGTTGCGAAGGCCTTGAGGTTGCGAAGATCTTCCCAAGTCAATCTATTCGTTGCTTTAAGTACGAATGCACGTCAAGTCCAGAAGCTCTGCTCTGGATTGCGCCCTCTGACTTTTTTTTTCGTGCGGGGTTTTGTCACAAAAAAAAGGGAAAAGAGGAACTGTGGTATCAACCTCTTAAATGGATGAATGCTTCAAAAATTCTCAAAAACTATGTAGTTGAACGATTGATTTGACGTCGTGTACTGTATCCAGTACCGTAACTAGGCAATTAAGAGTCTAGTTTTAAAATGTTCATTGGATGAGCCTATGTACTTGGCAGAATCAAATTCTTTTCTTGTAGGGCTTGTTAAGAAAATTCTCCAAAACGAATGCATGTAAAATGAAGAAATTAGACACAAATGCAGCCCTTGGACGGAATATGGACAAAGAAGACCTTATGAAAATGCTTATTGGTAAAGCAAGAGGAAATATGAAAGTGTGAGCAAAAAGGCTATGCACACGTAGGCTGTAGCGGCACAAGCTTTGTGAGTGAGCTTCTCCGCCTCCTCTTGTCCCTGATGGATTATAACCCTCTTTTCCCGTAATATTGAGCGCGTAAATGTCTCATTTCCGCTACATGACTTGTTCATGTTTGAAAAGGATGCTTGAGCGTAAGATACGTATGACAGTTTGCGGGAGGTGAAAGCGTGTTGGAAAACGAGAGACTTCCTCTCAAGCTACCTTCTGCATTCCAGCCAATATTTTACTCGCATATATAATGAAAATGAATCAGCCGTGGATCCAATCCGATTGGATATGTGATGGATGAAGGGAAACGGGGAAGAGGTGCTTCACTTTTGTCTTCATTTCCTCACCATGAATCATTCCCCCCCATTTCTTTTCACCCTCATTTTTCAATGTTACTATAAGCTTCCACTTCATTTCCTGCAACCTGCATTCGTCTCCCAGGTTACCCATGGGGGGCATTTAAGTCTTGGGGAGACATAGGATGAAAAGCATTTCGTGTCTACCCCAAAATAAAAAACCTTGTCTGTTAAGCACGTGCATTTTATTACTTCCACGGTAGCCCATATCCATGAGTGCATGGGATCTATTGTGGAGAAACATGAAGGGCTCCCTGTAGGGTATAAAATGTGAATGTTTGGTCGACCAGGTTTTTTTCTGAAAGGCAAGGCGTCTTTGGCTCATAGCTGCTTTGTGATTAACGACCTCGGGCAGGGAAGCTCGGTGATATACGGTATGGTAAAGAAATGGGAGAAGGGGATGGAAGGAATGAAGGAAGATGGATCCGTTTCGTCTCTAGTCTCTCTGTCGTCATCGATTTCGTGGACTCTCGGTATCCTCTCTCTCTCTCTCCCTCTGCGTCTCTCTCACGCGAATCCTCGGCACGCCAATGCTTTCACTTTGATTCCCTCCCCCGCTTGCTGGGTTGATATGGTGCCTGCTTGCTGTGCTGAAGCAATGGGAAACCTCTCACTCCATCGATGTCTTTTGTGAACCAGTTGAACAAAGGAAAAGCCCAATCAATGAGCAATTTCTTGATCGAAGTGTAGGTACGAGACACGCAATGAGGGGGGGAAGGAGGTAGAATGATGATTAAGGCTCGCGACCTTAATTAGGCCTACCTCCCATCAGATGCAAATGGTGCTGCATTACCTATTTTATACTGATTTTTGTATGTTTTCTGACCTAAGCCAAAGCAATGTCGGGCTGGTGTCTTTCCCTTACGTCGCACGTCGTATTTAATTCTAGTCAATTCAATTTTTTTTGCCGTCTGCAAATAACGAACGCGTGATATCTGTGGACAAGCATGACTCTACGAGCAGTTGCTTCTTCTTTGAAGGATCTCTTACAGGCAAGGGAATGAGAGATTTTAGAGATGTGAAAACTTTTGGAGATTTTTGGAGGGAAACGCCTTGCACTCAGCTCGTGAGGAGAGGGGAAAGAAAGCAATCGAGACTGTTTCTTTGCTTTGAATGCTTCCCCATGGGACACCTTCTGTATTTGGAAGAGGATAGAGATTTCTTGTAGGGCACAGATGTCCATTAAGTAGACCAGGAAGCGGAGAGATCTGTGTCTGTCTGTCAGGATCCAATGAGATGGGAAGGAGCAGGAAGGACTACCCTCGGCGGGATTACGTGTACAAGGGGGATCCGTAGAGTTTTTGGCAGGATTCCATCGGCTGCATTGATCATTTCCCCCATCGTCCTCGGCCTCGGCCTTCGACTTTCCGGAGCCAAGCCCCCCTCCCCCTCTCTCCTTTCCCTCTTTACTCCGTTTTGGCCTTCCTCTCTCCCTCCTCCTCTTGACACGTTCGCATCATCGATAATATCCTTCCACTATTTCGTTACTTTAGTTGGCGGCACCAGAGATGAGAGACAAGAGGTGTATGGGGCCGGAGTGCGGTTTGAAGGGTGGCAAAAGCTGACCAATCGTTTATAACTTGACAATTACAGACTTCTTTCAGAACTTCATTTTAGGAGGTAGTATTTGGAATTTTTTTTGTTAAGCCTCTTGTCTTTTAAGTCCAATTTCTGTGCACTCCAGTGATTTTTGCCGAGGCATAAACGTAATGTGACGGAAGGGAGGGGGTAGGGGGCCACGGGAACTCTGTCCCAGAGTTCCCCTGGCCTCCTCCAGTCCATTCGGAAGCGAAAGCAAAAAGCAGACACTTTTTGGAGAGGCTTTGTGAGTCTTGGAACTTCTGTGGGAGGTTGTGAATAACAGCGCGTCAGATATAGTTGAACTTTCCTTGTATGAAAGTTTTCAGCTCATTTGCGTGCAGGCATAAAAATTCGATATGCAATTCCCAGACGCAATGCATAATTCATGAAAGTAAAAAATAAATACTGTCGCATGCTTCCTGCCGCAGTTTGGCCATTAATTCTTCACGAATATGGGTTCCTCCAATGCAGAAACAGATCGTCAATAAACATGTTTCGTAAATATCATGAATGCAGAAAGTTTTAATCAGACGAGAATGTATGGTACATCTAAACGAGTTTGTTTAATCGCTTGGATGAAGAGGCTCGGGCGAGGGAATGGAGCAACTGCGGGCGATGATGAGACTAAAGCAGAGATCCAAGCTGTTGGCACTCTGAATAGGCTGTCTCGGTTCTCACTAAACGTTTTGAACCCGTGATGACCCGAAAGAGGAAGTGCAAGCTATAATTGGGTCTTGAGGGCATGTAAAGGGAAAGGACTCGCCTTTTGCGGGGACGAAAGCACCTTTCGTCGGGTCGGTCACATCAAATGCTCCCGATCTTCGTTCCCCGTCATTATTCAGTACATGGAAGACGCCAATGTTTACGTTCGGAAAAAAAAATCTCGATCGGTTGACTTGCTCCGAATTGAATCTAGAGGTTCCTTTTTCCGTAAAGGTATAATTTATTTCCCTTCCTCCGAAACTTTCCTCTCAGGCATTGCTCACGTGGTGACCTGGAGTTCTCATTTCACGATATGTTCTGAGAAGACTGGTACGAGTTAACGAAGCGCACTTTCAGCGCAGGGTTTGATGACTGTGGCGTACAGGGTACCATGAAATCTTAGACTCCTCGGCCCTTCCCCCCTCCCCCCGTAGCAGAACTGCGTGATGGTGAAGCAAAACAGGTTTTATTTTTGAACGAAGTTCGATTCAACATTTACAGGCTAAGTCAGTATTATTTGAGTCCACTACCATTGATGACAGGTTGAAGGTTGATCGGTTGGACTGCAGCAAACTTAGAAGCTGGTGTCAAACTCGAACGTTCGGAGAACTGTCGCAACGTTTCGAGAATGATTATGGGAAAACTGCTGCCCAAGAGGTCCACTGGTAATCAGATCCTGTACTCCATCTTTCAAATTGTAACTTATGATTTCGCTGACTTCAGGGAATTCCATGGGCGAGTGGACTTTTTTCAGGTTTCTCACCTTCAAACCGTTATTAAGGCAGGTTGTGGGCTCACATTACTGAAATTTAGCCTGTAGATGTAAATTTGAATACTTAATTTTGAAACTAAAACCCATTTTGCAACCATCAAACAGTTTTACTAGAGGGGGAGGGAAGTTTAAGGTTTTGTGTCACCCTGTATGTCCGCCTACACGGACATTGTCGGTGCAGTGCGGGTCAGCAAATTTTCCCGAAGCATATGTTGGAGCACAGAGGAAGCCATCATGGGAGCCTGGACAATACTCAAGAAGAAGCATACCCTGATGGCATATAGACTCGTTTACGGAAAAGGGATAGTCATGTTGTGCAAGTACGTATTTGCAACAGAGAGAGAAAAATAGCAATAGAAATATTTGAAATTGAAAGAATTGAATGGACATGACAGTGGCAAATCACTTCTTTGGAATTTTTTGCGCATTGTCCCATCTGAAAAGAATCACTGACGCGCCATCCATTGAAAATCGTTCACCTTCCACGGCCTCCCATTAATACTTGACACAGCAGGAGACATACTCTTCTACCCCCTTCGTTCTTGTCTTAATGGTTGCCTCCCATGACCGCGCCAACAGCATTAGTATAGAGGGTGGCAGAAAAGATTCTTAAAACGCATGCAATGTAATATTGAATACAAAACAATGGCGTTGGGAAGTAATTAATTTTGATGAGAAATTGGAATTTTTAAATTTCCAGTTGTGTTAAAATGTGTCACTCGATTCCAGACTGTTATTAGCACTGCATCAATGTCGACAAAAATCACGTTAATTGAAGTCCAGCAAGCATTGTTTGTGGCATTAGTTAAGAAAGTGTCATTAAGGGAACATGTACGCCATCTTGCTTGCGTACATGCTCCCTTAACACATGTGTTAAAACACGCTTGATGTCTATTCCCTGTCATCTGTCGGCATAACCTCATCAGACCCACAAAAAATAAGGACAATAAAATTTGGCATGTGTTCATGCCACCCAGGTCTTAGGAGGATAAACACATTACTCAGCATCAGTTCATTCGCAGTGTCACTCTTTACTTGCTTCATTGCATGCCTCTGATGGATCTATTGGACTTCCACCGTATGGCAACAATAGCCCCTAAATTTCACGCTTGATCCCTATGACTTCTGAAAAAAAAAATGCTGGCTCACTTTCAACTAATCAATCAAGCATGATCCTTGTCCTTAATTAAATAAAAAAAAACCTGCAAATTTGATGCGTGCTTTGTTTACTAAAAAAAACCCTGGACTATGTACATTGCGATTTGAATCGATTTTGATCGAGTTTTCAAACTCAACATGGAAATCCTAAGTTAGATTATGACTGTAAAGAGTTACAATTATAGGCCAAAATCGCCTCTATTCATCACATGGAGGAGATTAATTTTGAAGAGTCTTATGTCAGGTCCTGTCTCCAGAATGGGGTCGTCGTTCATTCATTGTACGTCTAGTAGTAGACGCCGATGCTCTTTTGTAGTGATGTGACTGCTCAGATTTATTTAAAGGAATCTCAGACAAGGCGTAGGAGGAAGCATACTTTTCAAATCTAGTTGAAATTCTGATGAAGGTATTCGACTTCCATGCATTTCCAAGGGTATTCCATTCAGATTGAAATGCTTCAAATGGAAGGTCTCCTTTTTTGCATGCTAACGAGATGATTTCCAGAGAATCCTGGTGGGTAGTTTGACCAAGATCAGATTCGGAAGGGATTTCTGTTCCGTCTTCTGAGCAACGGTGCGGAAGCCGATGTTCAAGTTTCAAGGTTCGAAGTTTGAAGTAGGGACGTTACGAGGCATTCAAGCACATTATGGCGTCCCGTGTCAAGGCCGAGCCTTCCCCATAAAATAAGACAGCCCTGAATCATCGCCTAATGCGTTGCACGCGTTCCCTATCCTA
Organism: Darwinula stevensoni; assembly: GCA_905338385.1. Lineage (NCBI taxonomy): Eukaryota > Metazoa > Arthropoda > Ostracoda > Podocopida > Darwinulidae > Darwinula > Darwinula stevensoni. Next base: position 207,132 of record CAJPEV010000069.1, read on the forward strand.
CAAGTAAAAAAGTCATTCTGCAACCTGCGTCTCACTTGAGGCTCACGTCAATTGAATTGGTTCCCTCTCGTTCTCTTACTACCATCGAATTAGGAAAACCTCCATACTCCACGTTATCGATTTCCTTAATGATCTTAAGTGCCTGAATGAGATCCCTTCTCGTTAACCTCTCGAGCGAGTAGAATCCCAACGCTTCTAAACGTCTCTCGTATGAGAGTCCTCGTGCCTCCATCATTTTCGTGGCCGGCCTTTTGAACCCTTACCGGCGCCGTTAGCTCACTTTTATTTTCATACCTTCAAAATTGAATTGTATTCTGAATGGGAGTCTCTCTGGTGCTGCATACAACCGAAGCCCTACGCGCGTGCTCTTGCTGGCAATGGAATGTCGGGTTGGGCCTAAAATCCTGTTATATTTCGCGACCGTCGCCCGCGCTTGCGAGAACTTGAATTCCTTATCGATCGGGATCTGTTAGTCCTTCTCTTCGTTTGCCTCCTCCAGTTCAACCTCGTCGAACGCATTCAGAGACACATAGTGATTATGATCAATATTACTAATCTTACGATTGGTCTTATTAAACTTCGTGAACCATTTTTACTTGCTCTCCCCCTGTGTCCTGCCAAGTCGAATTGGTGGCTGATGAATGTTGTAGAACCTTCAGATAGCCAAGCAACTGAGGGACAGGTGCGATCATCCATCAGTGGAAGTCGAAGAGCCTTGACGCCCTTCAACTGCAGATAGAGGCCATTATCTTTCTCATCAGTACTTAAAATAATTGAAATGTCAACGGGTGCAATTTCATTTCCAACCCAAGGAGAATATATTACCATATTCAAGCAGGGACGAAACATCTCAGGTAGCTTATACTCGTGCGTGACGAGTTTGCCTTTCCATATGTAGGCGGCGGGGTAGATCTTATTTGCACCTCCGCAATGACTGATCATGCTCCTGTTGAAGTAGTTGGTCCCAGAAAGGGAAACCAGCTCCCTATTCAGAAACAGATCTGTTTGCTGGAGGTGACCAAGAAGACAGAGGGAGACGAGTTAGCATGTGTTCCGTACTGCTTTTACTACACTCAACTTCTCGTTGCCATCAACACGTCTATAAATTGAAGCGAGGTCTTGACCTTCCGATCCCATACTCAGTGCAATGGATTCGATTGGTAAATGTTACCCCTTGTCGAGGCCGTCAACAGTTGACTTTCACATGCATTTCCAAGACGAGAGTTGACAAATAGATCCGAAGCGGCTGGATTCATAGTGTCAGGTTTTCAATTTAAAAAAAAAATCTTGTCCCAGTTTCGTGCTAAATGGTGGACTCCGAAAGTGGACCTTTAAGGATTGCTGGAAGACTGAATAGAACTTGGGAAGAATGCTAATAATTATCCAAAAACACAAAAATAGTTCATTCACGAACACAGAATATTGGATGTGTGCGATTTTGCATTGTTTGCCGGCGACGAAAGTACCGTTTTTGATTTGATGACAAATTTGATGCTGGATACACATCTTCCGCGACAAAAGACTTACAGTTTCTTAATATGGACAGTGATGAACTGAAACGTTCTCGTCGCCAGAGTTCTATTCTGAATGTTATTAAGTGCAGTGCTTATAATACCTTTGTCTTCTTGTGCCAGTGGTCTCAAGGGAACCATTAGCAGCGAAGGGGCATGGGAGTCTGCGACGTATTGTCATTCCGTGATAGCATTGTACTCGCATGAGATGAGTGGAAAGAGAGAGACCAAGATCGTTTTTCTCCGATGATGCATACGCCTTTTCCAAGAGCTTCTTCAATAATTCAGAAAATAAGCAGCAGAGGAGTGCAGCTTGGTGCCTTGCCCGAAATGCATTCAAACAACCACTGAATTATTTTTGGAACCAGAGAATTCTGGCGCATATCATGTACGTATATCAAACGTATCGGTGTAAATGTTGGGGTGAGACATTTACCCCGACATTTATCCCAGCACATGCCATGGGCGCCGCCTCTCTAGGATCATGGAAACCAAAGAGTTTTCCACTTCGACGTTCAACAGTGGAACTTAACTGGACAAAAATCACTCGTAGGAAAAACATCCTATCCACCAGGACTGACGGCAAATGGAAGCCCTGATTGGGTCTACAACTGCTTTCCTTTTACGCAGTAGAGTTGAACGTCAAACTTCATTTTCCATATTAATTACCCCGAACAAAAACCATGTTGACATCAGAAGGTGCTTAGGGTAGAACGCATGAGTGAATCGTATCATGAACCCGTACGAAACAGAAGGGCAGATGTCACCGCCTGCTGCCCGTCTTCTCTCGATCCGTCCGAGTTCCTCCATTCTTTACCACAGTGCTTCCATCATTTGTCTTCCACGTACCTGACTTCGTTTCGTGGGAGAGGTGCACCTGAGCACACTGAGAGCGTTCAAGCCTCATCTGCTTCTTGATGACGCCTACACTTGATGGAGGGTAAATATTTGCTACGTCCCAGATGTCTCCATGGCACTGGAAGAACGAGGAAGGGAAAGAAGTCACGTCGAGATGGATTTCTCTTGTAGTGTCAGAAAGCTTCTTAGAGATTCTACCCAAAGAGATTCCTTCTTCCCAAAAATATTAGCTCCGCCACATATTACGAGTATCATTTTCTTGTCTAAAGTATTTCTTTCCTAGTAAGCAGTTCCAATTTCAGTTTTTAAAAAATAGGGTCCCACTGCTTCTAAAAATGAATGCTAAACTTCAACTTCAGGTTTCACAAAGCCGCGAAACCTGAAGTTGAAGTTTAACCAGAACGCGAATCCTGAATTCTTTCCATGCCCAACTAATCCATAATACATTACTTTCCTCAAAATTTCAAGTATGTCTCGCTTAGATGTTAAGAATGCTTCATCTGTAATATGAGCCAAATGGCAATAAGATTGACTCGATAATAAATAACATACTTTGCCCACCAAAAATGTACATATTTTCACCCAGTTCAAAATCTTGGTAAAGCAAGGGCATAGCAATATGTGTATAACACACGTGTTTTATGCGGATATTGTTAAGGAGAGAAATACATCTGCAAAGAAAATCACGGAATCCTACGTCAAGGGTGAAAAAAGTGGCTTTTCCGCGAATTCATGGGATTATCTAGGGTTTGGGAGGGTAAGCCCGTTATATAACGTTATAGGCGCAAATCAAGGAGTTAGGTAAGAAGACAGAGAGCGAGACTTTATTTTTACTAGGAAATTATATTAAAGAAGATGCTCTCTTGACGTTAGAAAATAGTATTCGGGGATGTTTCATCCTCTGGGGACAGTATTACCTTCCATATCGGCTCACACGCCATCCAGTTGGGCTGGAGAATCCGATTAAAAGAAAGAGGAAATTACTGGGCGTTTTCTCCTGGAAATGCTCCATTACATAGTCGAGTGGAGACGAAAAGGGGAAACCCAGACCGTGCCTTTCCCCTCCCTGTGTTGCACCCAGATTGCAATCCCGTGTCTCTTCCCACTTCCCTTCCAAAATGAATGCCAGAAGGGGCTGTGGAAGAGTGTACGATGATGAAAATTAAAGGGATAGAGAAGGTGGGAGTCTATATCTCTCTTTCAAGTATCTATATTCTACTCTATATTCTTATTCATATATATATATACGTGTGTGAGTGTGAGTGTGTGCGTTTATACATATGAACAATAGCGCAAGAACTAACACCTATCAACCAACAATACCTTTTATTCCTCAGGTATGGTACTGCGCGCGAGAAAAATGCGAGAAAAGGTATATCAGTATATTTTTTCAGGCCGCAGATCCCAGCAGATAAATATTTATTCACGGCGGACCCTTCAAAGTTGAGCTACTGCCCCGAGCATCCCCATACCCATTTCCGCATTACACTTTTCACTGGTTTCGTTTGGCAGTACGAGACATTTTTCCACGCATCGGAGCGAGCAATTGTGGTACTGAGATGGACTTGAGCTGTGGGCGTCAGCCGGCAGATTCTTTCACAAACTGTCAGTTTCTTTGGGCTCACTATCGCTCATATGACATTTCCAAAAATTGACATGACTGTACTTTAATAGGACCAGACCTTGTTCAAGTATATGCATGTATAAATTTCAGGTACGGGGGAACGCCCCCACGGCTATATCTGAGTGTGTTTTGCCGAGGCAGATGTTACAATTAAATCCTGCAGAAGGGAGGAAAGCAGGATTGTAGTCAAAGGCCGGCTGAAATTGAACCAAAGACACTCATCGTCCAGCAGATTGTGAGACCAACAATGAAACAACTAGACTACCTCGCCCTCCAAAAATAAGCAGACTCGGTAAGTCTGTATTTCAACGCGAGCTCACAATCCACACGGTTCTACGAGTACATTGTCCCAATATTTGTATCCCAAAGGTCTACCTCGTGTTTGAACACGCGGGAATTTTCGAAACATCATCACTATAATTTTTAAAGTAGAAAACTCCCAATGAGTGCTTCCATTTGCTATTAGTTTCTGTTTAGTCCTGTGCGCAGTTTTAAAACACTTTTTTTTCCACAAATGAAGTGCGCCTGTGTCCCAGAAAAGTTAAACATTTACATAGCCTCAGACGAAACACCATACGAGATATTGGTGGAGAATGTTTAAGAACACACCCAACATGTGTAGGTGGTTTCATGAAAATTTGAATGAAATCGATCGATGAGAATCCAAGTAAGAACTTTTCCTCCATGCGATGGCAAATGGATGAGTGTGTCAGTATGTTTCACCTGGCTGTCTCCTACGCGCACGATCGAACTCGCTCCTCAGCCGCATGCGCTCATCAGATATTGCGCTGGGGTTCTGAACCAATTCATTAAAATTTTTGTCAAACCACCTCCACATGTGTGTGATATTCTGTAAATTAGCTGCTGATCTTTCATTCGGTATTTCGTCTACAGCCATGCTAAGTTGAGAGCTTTTTATGGAGTAATAGCTTGGTATTACAGTGAAACCTCGCTAATCCGGACTCCGCTGGTCAGCTTCAGTTAATCCGGACTAGGATTCGAGATTGACTCAGAATAATACAGTATGTGTTTTGTGTGAAAAGCAGTGTAGTAAACTTTGTACGATAGATAGTCCTCAAAACCAATTTAAGTTAATAAAGCTAATATTTTATATTTCTAATTGATAATTTACAAAGTTAATGTAAAGTACTGTTTTGGAATTTATAGGTTTATCATCATTTACTTGTGTAATGCGTTTTTTTCTATATATTTCGGATTGTCCGCACTTTCGGCTAATCCGGCCCCCCCCCCCTCCCCCCAATTATTCCGGACTAACGAGGTTTTACTGTATTTCCAAGATGCGAACTGGGAAATTTTCAGGATCACAATAAAATTTTTTTTCAAATTTAAAATTCTGCAAAAAATATATTAAATATATTCATGCGGAAGTACACATTGCATATTCAGATTCTTCATGTCGAGATGAATAATTTATTTAACAAATAGCTTATCGAATAAAAGAGTGTTACGTTTAGTCAAAAGAGGTCCTTGGGGGTCTTTTAGGGGCTGGTTTTTGAGAACGCGAGGGGAATGCGGGGGATAGTTTCCTTGTGGTGGTTTTCCAGTATTTGGTTAGACCCCCATTACCATGAATTCTTTATAAATTTTCCGAGACGATTGAGCCCAAGTTCAATCGCTTTGATGTGGAATGACCACCCAAATACTATTCGAATTCATTGCCAGTATCTGACGACTCTAGAAAGGGTAGATACAGGTGGAATAAGAGCGGTTAAGCAGGAGATTTTCATGGTTACGCGTTTATAGCATGGGGAAATGGCCGGGGTGTGGTTGGAGAAATGAGTACAACTCCCAGGTAGGAAGTCTCAGTCTCACCAGGAGACAATAGAGGGAAAAGGTTAGCCCGGAATTCAATATCGGGGAGAACTAATTAGATTTCGAGCCTCCTGCGCCTGGTAAGCCTATTGGATGTCTCGTAATGTCTGTTCCTACACAACCACGTACACATATGGTAACCTGACCATGTTTATGAGGTAATAAGACGACAACACGAATTCGATGTCCTAGTAATACTGAGCAGCCTAGCTTTTAACATTGACTCAACGTGAGATACATTGAAGCTTCAGTGCTTTTAAAACGTTGAGTCATTATTACCGTCCAGACTGAGAAGGCTACTGCAGAAACTGAAATAAAAAGGAAAGACTCCACTATCTTCTGCGCCATCATCATCAGAGCCTGTATCTGGTGAAGGAATAATGGGAGGATCGATGTATATGCCATCCAGATGATCTACCTCCCACGACTCCTCTACCTTTATGACGTGGCGTATAGGGTATTTCCATTTAATGAGAATGCTATATTTTTTATGCCTCTACATGTCGCTTCGCAAATCCTTGCATTAAAAATTTCTCATCTGTCCCATACCACTAGATATTTTCTCAAACGAGTTCGTTTGGATTCAGCAAACAGGCTAATCTGAGAGCATATAAACGACATTGCCTTTTCCTCTGATGATAATAACTGTTTCATTATACTGTACAGGGTGTTCGTATTTAAACGCAACATAGGGAAGCTTTTGCCGCCTATTTGTCAGGGCGTGCCTTATAGCTCACCGGGTTGCGTATCTGGAAGGATGAAACCTATCCTTGGTGTGTAGTGTCCTTGCAAATATGCAACCCGGTGGGCCATATAGCGTTCTTCGACCTCCACCATCAGGCGGCGATACTTCCCTTTGTTGCGTTTAAAAATACGAACACCGTGTACAGTGTTTTCCGCCACTTGCTTGTGCCCTTTCACCACGGTTGGAAGCGCAGATTTTACGTCTTCAGAATACAGTTCCTTTCTTGTTTCTCTCACGAATTTGTGTGCATTCACCACAACATCTTAAAAAGTCATTCTGGGCCTCTGACTAATTAGCAATTCGCCTAGAATGCTTCTGCTTCTGTTTTCAGCATGATACTTCCGCATCATGATTAAAAGCCCAATCTACAGCATTCAGGGATACATTCAACATCACTGCATAGGAGCCGAACCCAGGGGGGGGGGGCAAAGGGGCACGTGCCCCCCAACTATATTATTGAGGGGGCAACGCCCCCCCCCCCCCCCCCCCCCCCCCCCCCCCCCCCCCCCCACCCCCCCCTCCCCNGCGGGGGGGGGCGCCCCCCCCCCCCCCCCCCCCCCAAGAATGGCCAAATTTTAACAAAAGTTTGGCACATGGAAAATTGAAAATAAATTCTGCTTCAAGAAAGAAATGAAAAATATGATTTTTTCTGCTTAGAGCTCCTACGGGGGGAGATCCCTGTCAATCCATAAGGGTATGGGGTGGAAGGGCCATGCCCAGCACCCCCCCCCCCCTCCCGCTCGTCACTCTGCTACAAAAATAATACTGAGCTACCCCAATGGATCCTGGAATAATTCCGTCAATGTTATTTCAAGAGCATTAGAAACTTGCCCCCTCCCCCAATATTTTTTAGAAGTCGGCGTCAATGCTTCACTGTCATTGGCAAGGTATGCGCTATGAATTTTGGCTCATATTAACTACTGAAATTATCACGAAGAACCTCATGGCGTCTTAATCGATTGGTGTGTAAAGCATTGGCTTAAACTCTCATTTTCTTGGTTATATCTTGCAGGTCTGTGGGTGAGCCACCAGGAGGAGAGGGAAAATGGCGGCGTTTGTGGCCAAACAAATGATGGGCAGCAAGCTCAACGCCGTCAAAGGTTAGTTCGCATCCTGATAAAACTTTGTAAAGGAGTTTCTTCAGGACGTATATATAGGATCTAGTTACCCAGTCGAATTCACTGTATTTATAACTCCTCGCGACGAGCCATTCTAAGGGAAATCATGTACGATGGATTCGAAAATGTTTGCTGGCGATTCATTGGAGGAAATGTAAAAGGTTATGGAGGATGGGGGAGGGGGGGAGAGAGAGGGAAGAAGATAATTGGAGAGACCTTTAAGGCCGTGTTTGCTCAATTAATGGAAGAAGATACTGAAACTCCTGGTAACTTTGCCAAGATATCCTTTCCAATTGCGCTATTGAAGAAAAAGTTTCTTCCTGGTCACAGCAATTTTCTCTCCTTCTCACCCCTCGGGCCCATTCTACTCCCTTTCCAACGGACGCGAAAGCGACGGAGCCCCCATTCCTCGTCCGTCAATCCTTCCTCTGTCTCACTTTGCAGGCTAAAAAGGAGGCAATTTTTCGCACCGCCAGATTTAAATTTCCATTTGCTAGAAGGGAGGAGGGAGAGGGGGAGATGCTCTCGTAGACTAAGTAAGAATAAATGATCTCGTGCTTTTCCATGACAAAGGATATCCGGAAGCCTGGGGGAGATATATCGTGGAGTGTTTATTGATTAGCGCGAGGGAACCCTAATCTCTTCCCGGACCTGATTGGCCTTCGATACATGACGGAAGAGAAAGAAAAAGTCAGAGACAAAGAAAAAAAACTTTCCTTGGATTTTTCGCTGATCTTAGACACATCCATCCTCACTTGCATCATCCATCACCTCGGCCCCCTCCTCCCCCCTTTTGTAGTGTTTCTGGCATTGTTCAAACATTGAGCCTCCAGGTGAAGTCATATCGGGGTTCCCCAAGATATCTCTCCTCCCCTCTATTTCCGCTCTTGCAGCGGTAGTCATGGCAACAAGAGACCCCTAATGGGAGTATTTCTTCACATAATTTTTTTCTCTCTAATATCTCCTTTCAATCTAGGTCTTCTCTTTAACGTCTGAGGGTATAACCTTTCATGGTAGAGGAGAAAAAGGACGATTTCGCTCTCTCTTTTTGTCTCAAAATTCATCGGGATCCTTGTCCCAGAGGGATACGAGCAATGATATTGGATTGTCCGCGAGAGGCCCGTTTCCTTCTGACAGATTTACGACTGTGGGAAGAAGGGAACAGAAGGGAAAAGAGAGACGGCCCATTCAGCTCGTTTCACTTCGATTCAGTTCTGCGACCATACAGCATTCGTACAGGATGCCGGCCTGTAGAATCCTTTCTTAGCCTCGTAGGAGTCTTTGTTGGCGAGCATTCCCAATTTCTCCCAGAGGATGGAGATCAGTGGTTCGAGGACCCTTCCACTTGATGGGGTCATTCCTATTTCCGAGAGTAAACTAGTTCACCCCACGAAGGCCTTTAGAGGGGGACGTGTTTGCTCAAAACTTAGCTCTCGCAGATCCACTCTGGACAAGATCCAATCTCGTGAATCCACCTCCGCGATAGATTATTACTGACAAGAGAGAGACCTCCAGCCAAGTCACGCATAAGTGCGTCGTCAATCGCTGGTCAACAGAGATCATGGTTCCTACTGCACGGAGGGGGTAGGGGGGGAGACTCAGCATGCGAGCGTGGATGGATCGTGTTTACTTCACCCGTCTGAGTTTTCGTCGTGACTCGTCGATCCTCACCGTGATATTATATAATGCATACCCGAGCAGGTCTCTAGAGCCAACGTCGCTTCGGGGACTTCGACCGTCGAACTTCTTTTGTGTTGTGTGGCTGTCTTGTTTCGTTACCAGTTAAGTCTGCGGCTCTCCTACTTTGTTAGGGTAGGAAGACAAGTGGTGGGTGGGTTATACAGCAAAGTATTGGCCTAAGTATTGTTTGATAGGAACCTAAGCTCTGTTTGTCCCCGGTAGAACATGCACGACTCTGGGTCATGGACGAGCCCCACCCGCAGACCTTGGACTAGCGCCAAGTCCTTTCAGAGGGTATTGATTCCATTTCTTCCATGAGAGGGAGAAAGAGAAAGAGAGAGAGAGAGAGATATGGATAGATAGATAGATAGATAGATAGATAGATAGATAGATAGATAGATGGCTGGACAGAGGGATATGAGGGAAGGAGGGAGAGAGGAAGCGAAAGACAGACAGGAGAAAAAGATGAAATTGAAGGCGCATGCCTTCTCGACCGGGAATAATGAAGAAAGGACATTCCTCACATGCCCTCCGCCCTCTCATTTCTATCAAGAGACGAAGACGTCGACTTGGGTCCGTGCCAACGTTCTATAGGGCTGGCTGCCAATATAGAATGCCAAAATGAAGAGGCCTACCGACTCGCTGTAAGAAAGACTCATGATGGTGATGGGCTTCCTTCCCCCTTTAGTTCTGGGAATATTCCCGTCGATTTCTCCCTCCTCGCTCTCTCTTTCCCACATGATATATTTATTGGTTTCTATGAGCTATGGGTACCTTTGTCTCGTCAATGCAGGTATAGTCCTTTTTGTCCTCGATCAACCCAAAACGCCCCGGCCGAGACTCATTTCAGCTTCGCTGACCCATTCACAATTGATAGACCGTGCAGTGCAGGGCAAGGAATGGCCCTCCTGGGGTGAATGCAGCGGGCAAGCCTAGTTCTAGATTTCTGATGGGACAGAGGATGATGAATGAGTGGAGTTCAGCATTCCTCATCCACCGACAGGGCCATTCATAATGCATGACATCTCTTCACCTCACACGACGAAAACTTTCATGACAGTAATTATGCAGATATCTGGAATCTATAAGCGTCCGCTTACTTCCGCTTACTTCCGCTTCCGATTTCCGCTTACTCCCCGCTCCTCACTTAGCACTTAGCTCACTTAGGATGAAATTTGGACCCTATTTCCTCTTGGGGATCGAGGATCTTAGAATCGAATATGTTGTTGGGTAAATATTAGCGCAAAGCTTGAAACCATGGACGTTCTAGAAGATAGGATCATTTGTGACCATAATAATCCTTCTTGCAGATCCTTAATTGCTTTGGTGATACGATCCTTAATTGCGTTGGCAATTGGCAATGTCACAATTCCGCGCTGTTGTTCCTCTATCCAGTCAAAGGGAAATTTCGTTATTATTCCCGAAGGAAGAACTTATCGCTTATCCTTCGCAGGAAAGACATTCCTTATTCTCAGCGTACGTCATTGAATGAAAATCACATGAAAGTATAATTATATTTACTCACACCAAAGCAACATAGAATGGCAAATTGATTGAGCGATCCTACGCCATTAAGTCGAGCTGGTTTCCTTAATTAATAATTACATCATGGGATCAATTAATGCCAGGAACATGACCATTGCAATACGATGGTCGTCCCTAAACAAGAGAGCAAATACGGTTTAGATTTCAATGTCTGAAGAGACATGGAAAGGTTAAGAGAAATTTTCTTCTCCGGCTCAGGCCAGGGCCAGGGCCGATGTCCTTCTGCTTGGCCGGCTACGTATTGTAGGCAGATACAGTTGAGTGATTCCGAGGGGAAAATCAATGAAGCCTGTGGTTACCCCATGCCTCCAGGATGAAGACATGAAATATTCAGCAGCTTATCTGCCCAGAGAGGGAGAGAGAGAGGAAAAGGAGAAGACGAAAATACTCGTAGGGGAGCGACAATTTCTAGGAAAGACCGTTTCCTTATCAGCCTTCACCACATCCGATCTCCTAAGGCCATTCCTGGAGGATTTTAGGTCATTTTCCGATAAAGCGATAGGACCCAGTTGGTCCATCGTCATTTTCTCTTATGTAAATGTGATGAGTCCTTGGTCGAGCCAAAAAATTATCGGGAAAGGAATTCCGGACATTCGCGTCGGGTAGATCGCGATTCGGAGACCTTACGTCCACCATTCAAGAATGACCAATGTTAGGGGGATAGGATTCTCGATTCCCATGCGCAGCACAATATGGCGAAGATTTTTGGCAAGTTTTCAAGAGGAACGGGAGCCAGGAGGTCCCGCCGCCGCGGGGAAACGCTAATCGATATAAGGCTGCCCGGCCCGGACTATCAGAATGGGAAACCTTCCGGCCACCTCTCTCTTCACTTATCGCACGGACTCCTCGTCTTCCAGTGCTTTCACCATTCCACGTTCCTCTCTTTCTTCCTTTCATGGATCTCCTAGGTAGGACTAAGCTTCTCCTCCCAACGTCATTTCTTCTTCCATTTCCATGCAAATTCTAACGCTATTTGCTTCTGGATTAACAATTTCACACCCCATTCTTCAACGAATGTATAAGTTTGAGCTTCAATGGGTTAGACTGTTGCCGATCGATTTGAAGTTCGGTAATTTCGTTATCAATCAAATTCAGCATACAATTGAAAATGTACTGCTTGAAAATGCAAATTTACTATCTCAAAATCCATAGTCACTGAAGACCACGAAACTCAAAATCAAATTATTTCCGGGTGGGTGTGTGCGCGTGCCCGCCCGTAGCTTCCTGGGTCATTAGATATAAATTTAGAGCCACTCGAACAGGTGCTTTAACGTAGATTGGTTTTAACAACTTAGCAGGGGCCCTCACTTGAGGGAGCGACCCTCAATTAAGGGTATGGAGGTCAACTTGAGGAACTGGGGGAACCAGATCTCTGCCCAGTGGAGATCAGTGGCAAGCTCAAATACCTACATGGAAGGCTATGCCTATCCGCTCATCTTGAGGAGCCTCCACCAGAATGAAATTGTAGGCCGATTGTATGCATGGATATTCGTGATTCTCCTGCTCCATAGCCTGTTCCTCTGCATCCCAGTGATTTTGTCCTGCATATCATATGCATTTCCAAGTTTTCGAAGTGAGAATCTTGTCTTATAAATTTGATTCCGTAAAGGTTCATTGGGAGTTGCTCCAGCAGCTAGTCTGACGTTTCGACCTTATGATTGCTGCAATACGAAGGGATGGACGTGCAGAGTGAAGGGTATTGACAGTATTGACATTGACGGCGCATACCTTAGCGCGCCTGATAGTGTCATCTGGAAGTAGCTGATAAATGGACAAATACACGTTGATCCGTATCGATTGTACCGACAGGTAGATTCATCTCGTTTAACGGGGGCCATCATCCTGTACCTATCGTCAGACTAATCCGGACCATAATTTTTTTCATCTTTGCATAAGCTCATTCGTCACACAATTATCCTGACTCGGGTGACAAATATAATTTTTTAAAATCACTTCATAGAAAATATCCAAAGCACCGTCCTATTAGTCAACCTAGTCCTTCTTATGTACATTATGTCACGATTTGAGAAATTTTGCTGAGACGTGATTCCAGTCAAGCCATGTCAAGAGCTTTTGAGATTCCTTGAATTGTCTTCTGCTCTACGCCTTATCATGTGTCTCCTTGATGATTGGATTATGAGATTATGACAAGATTTTCCCTTGCTTCCTACCCAGTCCGTTGTCAGAGGTCCTCACATCCTACAAGACGACATGAATTTAAAGAATGGGCGAAGGCCAGGAAGTCGTAACTAGTTTTGCAACGTTATTTAGAAAGCTAAACAGCTTTCAGCTTTGAATCTTCATTATCTTCTGCTTGCGTCAATGTTCTCATCTGATTCGCATCCACCTTGCATTCTTCCGAAGACAGCCAAGACAACAGAGAACCAGAAAGAGGTATCCAAAAGCGGATTAATACCCTTTGACTTAACATGCATAAGTTAAAACCTTCTGCGTCTACCAGAATGAGTCACCAGACTCCGTTTATTATTGATACATATAGAAGTCGAATATTATTTGAGTGAGTGGCTTGTCAGAAAATCGGTTGTCCTGGTCATTGGCCAGATCAGAATATGGGTCTAATTCTCGTACTAGCCGCTTTCAGTAGTTACTTTCCATATCCATTAGAGAGCCATTGTAGCGCCATTTTTTTTTTACTTGATGCGTCCATAGGGCCTTGGGTCCATAGGGTCTTGTTGCATGAATATCTGCCATTGTCTATTTTTAGCGAAGGGGTTATAATCCATGAAATGGCATGATGTCTAAGCAACTGGCAAGATGATAAGCTTGTCGGAAACGAAGTTGCACGAGTGCGTGTGCCCTGTGTTCCTTCTGTCCTATTCATTAAATCAAACGAAGCACAAATGAAACTTTCTTTGGATTGATGGAATCGAACTAGTCGGCTAGACCACATTCCCCGTGCAGGAACGTGTTGCGAAGCTGGTTGCCGGCAGTGACATATGCTTATGATTGACTTAGGCTGCGTTCATACTATTTCACACGCATGACATGACAGCATAACGAGAGATAGCTCGACACGACAAGATTAGGCGTTCATATGAAAACATGCAAGACAGAGGAGATGCACCATCATTATCAGGCTGACCATGAAAACTGAACGGTCTGATGACCTTGCTGTTTCCAATTTTGCTTCATATCATCGATGCCAATTTCGATGGAAGTCAAGAAGGGAATGTCCATATAGAAACTAGGGGGCTTAATTGCAACAGGGTTAGGAGAGGATAGTCCCACTTCGCACTGCTGTGCGCATTTCCTTTCATAAATAAACGTCCTCGTAAATAAAGGATCGTAAAGAAACATCCTCTCATGAACAATTCCACGAGTTTTTCGCCGTTTATTGCGCATACCAGTATCTTGCTGTCTTTCGAGACTGATTTCGTCAGACCGAAAATTTAAGCTGCTTCTAGTCATGCCTTGACTCGTTGCGTCTGTCCTATTGCTTCTCATCGTGATTGATTTTGTGTGAATGTTCTTATCGACTTCTATTGTTTCTATTCATTCCATTCTGTTTTGTTCTGTCACGTCCGAGACTATGTGAACGCATCCTTAGACCTACGATTCCGTGTGTTCCGTAGATTTCATCAGCAGTCCAGGGGATCAGTTATGAGGTGCAAGTTTCTCGTTCACACACAAAAAGTTGCCACTTCAATTGAACCATATCTCGTATTGTGGAATCTCATACTGCAGTCATTGCTGTATCTGGCCTTCATTTGAAAATAATGTCATTAAAACTTGATGCGATCGAAGTCTATAGGAGAAGAGGGAACTACGAGTGAATAGGTAGCCTACGTGGAATGCAACCCGCCGGTCTCTATTTTCTGGCGGTCTCGCCTCCACAGCAGGTTACACTTCAACTTAATGCCATATTCTCTTCGTGCTTGGATCTGGTTCAGGATGAATGCTCCTCTAATGCTGTCCTCTTTATTCTAATGATACTTTATGGTGGCCAGGACTGAGTGCATGGGGATGGAAATTTATTACCTCCGATTAATTACTGTGAATAGTGAGCGTGGGAGAACCAGAATGGTCCAGATTGTGGTGCGGGTTCATATGTCGATCTCTCATTAATCACTGTCAGCTCGTGTCGCATCAATTTCCAGTTTTCCTTCGGAGGAATCACGAATCTCCATGCATGCATGCGTGCACATTGCCTCCGAAGAGAGACGGGGAACACCACTCGAGTAATTGGATGGAGAGAGGAAGAGAAGAGGGAAGAGAAGAGGGAAGAGATTTGATTAAACAGAGTTGGAGGCTACGCCTCAGATCCTAAGTTAAGGGTGTTGAGAATGCACAAGAACAAATAATAAAATCTGTGGCCATTTCCATTCTCTTCTTTTTCCATGCTTCCATGAGCAAGCATTCAAGGCGAAGAGTTGTTTTTTCTTCCTCGTCGTCTTTTCCTCTTCCTAGCTGCTGTTACCCGGCATGGTCACACTCGAGTAATTGATGAAATCTCGACTCGAGATCCGTCAGTAAGTAATGGGGTTCAGTTCTTGATTTGAAACAAACGTGAACGATTTGGATTTAACGCGCGACTCAGATGTGACAGTACGTAAACTCTGTTCTTTATCGAATATTATTTGAGCTAAGGACCTTAGGACGTTGAACTGTATTGAGTGTTATATGGCAGACCCGGAAAAACATCCGGACCACTAGGTGCTGCATTCGCCTGGATCCTTTTTTTGGTTTGGCCGCTGTTCTTGCAGGCGCACAGCATTAATGAAATACAGACCCTCCCAGAAAAATGGAGAGGATTTCCTTTAAAGAAATATCCTATTCGGTTTCATTCAAATAATTCGGGTTAGATTCGTTCGGCTTCGAGCATATTCGAGCCTGAATTTTTTTCCCTGCTCAAAATTATCAACGGATTTGCGATTCGTTTCCGTTTATCCTATATTTCGGCCATCCCTGGTTGCTACCCTTGGCATTTTTGTGATTGCTCTTGGATTCTCATGTGAATACTTTATTCTTCATCCTTGAGGCTCATCAGACCTCGTGGTCATCTTCACCAAAAATCATTAAGTATTCATCGTTCTCCGGGGAATGCTGGAACGGATACTAGGATTGCAAATGCATTGAACCAGAAAAGTAAATGGAATTGCATTAATTTAGAAGAGTATCCTGGAAACTTTAATCGAGGAATGCCAGATGATGAAAGCGTGCAAACGCTGATTTTTCCCCCGAAGATTTCTTGACAGGATATCCCCGAGGGATGAGGTAAAGACGAGACGTCGCATAAAAGTTGCATCCCCCTTCTTCGCTCTCTCGCGTCATCTTTCAATTATTCACTCTGCATTTTCCTCCCTTTTGAATCCTTCTCACCCGGGATAGCCAGCTCGGCCATCCATCTTGTTCCATGGGAAACAGAATGAGAATGGATTAGTGGTAAGAATGAGAAGGGGAGAAGAAAGATATAGAGTGGGGGAGAAAGAGAAAAAAAAGGGGGAAGCAAGAAAGATGAGAGTGAGGGAAAAAAAAAGCAGTAGGTGATGGGTTTTTGAGTATAATCCTTTTCTTCGGAAATCACTTGGAATCCCCATCGTGAGGCGGGATCCTTGTCGGCTTCGGAGAGCTTGTATGAGAAGAGATGGCCGCAGCCACTCCCATAATATATATTCGTGATCCATGCGACCATTCCAAGCTCCCTTCAAGGACAGCCTCGCCCTCGTGCATAATAAGGTACCGCGTTCATGCAACACTTTTACGCTCCCTCCGCCTACCTCTTCGCCTCTTTTTGCACATAAGCTCCCGATCTAGTACCACACCCATCTTGAGAGAACACTCATGAAAGATGAAATTCAATCGATACCTCAAATGAGGCGTTGTCCTGCTCAGTTGTTAGCTCTCCTAGTTCCCACCAGGAGTGCTCATTAAGGTTTGAGTTCTGTTGCCCTTGTTCTCCAGCGACGGGAATCATTACGAGAATAATTAAGGTGATGAACTTAATAGACAGATATGAGGTGATATAAGTCCTCACTCAAAGCATGCAGAACGTGCATCCCCGTCCTGAGATGTATATTTAATTATGCGGTCTTGTGTATTAATTATGCAGGTCTTGGCTGTCTGTGTTTGTTCGAGATATCCACCCCATAGCCCTATCTGCATTTATCCTCATGCAGTATTCTTCGGAACACATTATCCTCACGCATTTCCTTCTTCTAACGGGGTAGGACAGAACCATTTTCTGCAGCTTGATACGAAAGAGACTCCAAAGTACCTGCCCAAATTAGCTTTTCTTAATCCAAATGGATCTCGAATGGCCTGTTTAGGAGTATGTGGGACCAACACTCGCTCGACGAACGGCTTCCAGGCGACCGGGGGTGGGATTTCATTAGCCTTTGAAACAAATATTTCTGGTTTATGTTGATGTCTCAGAGTAGGGTAAGCACCCCGGTTTCTGGCCGGTCTCCAGTTGTTGGCCAGTGAGGCTTAAATCCAGCATAATTAGTTAATCTGGCCGTTTTCAAGCATTCTATCAACATCTTCCCGTACGAG
>CAJPEV010000070.1:0-15548 GCA_905338385.1 Darwinula stevensoni
CCATATCTTAATTATAGCTTATTCTATATTTGTGGAAAGTTTACTTTGTGTCCTTTGGTTCAAAATACCATATATGGTGACTCAGAGCAGTTTCAACAGTGATCAAGAGAAGATGAAAAGATCAGGCTTGCCTGTCCACTGCCTGGTGTTTTTTTAATTTTTATTTCAATAATCTTTTCCTAATCTTTTGCATTATATTTGCAAACATTTTCAGCTGTATTCAAGCCTGTGGCTTCAGTGATGGAAGAAATAAGACTCATGCAAGTTGTTTGCCTAACCTGTTGTGAACATTATTTTATTCTATTTAAAAAAAAATATATTTGTTAACAGCACTCATAAAAGTGCAGGCCAGGTACCAGGTAATCAAGCAGACTTAATGAATTCAACAACTTCTTTTTTCAGAACTGCAACAGCCTATATTTGCAACTACCGCAATCACTGGTTTGCCATTCGCAAGCTCGGATATCAGTGGTTCAACCTGAATTCAATGTTGACCGGTCCTGAGCTGTTGTCAGATACACATCTGTCCATATTTCTTGCCCAGCTGGCAGCTGAAGGTAAGGGGGACTATATTCTGGGATGGATGTCATTCTATTGACATGGGAGCTCTTGCTTGTTGCACTCTGTCATCCTCATGATTTCTCCTTAAAAGCATAATGTGCTATGCTTTCACATCCTACCAAATTAGTATGTTGGGCAATCCACAGTTCCAGTATATCTATGAGCAATATTTTCATTACTTGTGCTTTTTTTTTATTCATGCAATATATTTCCTGACACTACTACTGCTTTTTGTAACTTCTCAGGCCCATTTGATCAAATTTGGTTACTAAACCCCCTGACCACCATCTCAATTTACTATGTACTCCTAGCCTGTTCGTACTTGCTGAAATCATGGTGCATACATCTTTGTAGCATTTGGAGTAAATGTGCAGATATGAATCAGAGCAAATAGACATCTTTGAGGGGCTTATGGAAAGTAGAATTACCTTTATTCATATTGAGCATATTATCTTGGAAGAGAAACCAAGGCACTCCTTAGCCTCACAATCTTTTGCAGAGTTCATCACATTGCTGGAAAGAGATAAGGGAATTTTGTTATAATGATAGAATGATCATTATCATGCACTGTACTATGTGAATAGAGGATTGTCTTCTATCATGTTTCTCCTTAGCCCAGTCCCTTGTTCAAAACTGGAGAAGAAAATCAGCCAAATGATATATCTGGAATCAAACTTTTGATACTTTGGGCAAGGACAAAATTAATTAGAGTTTCTGTCTCATTTTTATAAATTAAGCTAGAGTCTAGACTCTAGACTCCTACAGATTAATGGATAAACTCCTCTGGATAGTTCTTGTAAAAGAATGTATGCCAGCAGTTGGTATTGTAAGAGTTGAATCCTTACTCCCAGCCTCTGATACTTCACAAAAAAAAACAGCAATAAACTTTCTGGGAAACCCTGGGTTTTTGGAGAGACATCCAAGGTCAATGGAGACCATTTAAACATTTTTTTTATAGCAGGAGATCCTTTGTCTGAGGGTGATGTTGGCTCTTCCCTGAGATTCTTGCATTCTATCTTCTCTCTTCTTCCTTGTCTTGGAAGTGTTTGAGTCTTGCAGTAAGCAAGTAATCTGACTGGTACATTAAACCATCTTTGTCTCCTAGGTGTCACATACCGTGATGAGACTATTGGTCTTTCTTGTTAAAAAAAAAAAAAGGGNAATGAATACCCTCTGGAACTGTTGAGAACGTTCCAGAAGATTATGATTTTGTAATTACTGATAAAAAAAAATTCCAAAACATTCAACATTATAAAAAAACTCGGCAAAAAAATGTTTTCTGGGACCATGCGTCCTGATGGCAGGACGCATTTTTTGACAAAAAAAATGCGCGTGGTCCCACGCGGTGGACAAGCAAAAATAGGCTGGTCGTCAACGTGTTAAAGTGATTTTAGAGCAATCTCAGGTTGGGTGCTATTCATCAGTTGAATCAGGTTAGTCAGAGGTTCCATTTAGGAACCTCCGTCTCTAGTCATGAAGAAATTTGTTTTCATTTTGTATTTCATGCTCACACTTTCTAGTCAGTGTGTGGTGGTGTGAGAGAGAGTTCTTTCTTTAAATCTGGAATTTTGTTACCTGTGAATTCATCTTTTTCTCCATTCCTATCGTTCAGGTATTGTCTTTGCATTGAGTATGGAAAATGAATAAAGTTGATTGATTTTATCTTGCACTCCGAGTTGAAGTTGATGAAGGTTGAGCAGATTCTGAGAAACATCTAATGATATGACACCCTCCATTTCATTGCATTCACAGACATTGAGTGTGCATAACTATTTAAAATCAAGTTGATGACAGAAACATTGGCATTTTCAATACAGGCAATGATGTACTGATTGTCTGCCTTTTGTATTTTTATAAAGCAACAGTAACCAATGACTGTGGAAGATACTGAATATGGCTAATACAGTATTCAATCTCATCACACCCAAATACACAAATATAAACACAAGTCAGGAAGGAACGAACAATGGCATTAGTCCTTTACCAATGCAAAAGAAAAAGGTGCATACACAACCATTCCAGTTGCTAATAGAGGAAATGTATCTCAAAGTCCAGTATCACAAGTTGGAGAACTCCAATGAGTTCCCAGCAGTTGTCCAGCACATGGATCACATCACATTGCCTCCTTGGTCCCTGTTGAAGAAACTTTATCAAGAAATGCTCTCCTCCTTTCTCGTATCTCAGCAGCACTTGGAGTTGGCACTTGGCTCCCCTCCTCATTATTCACGCCTAGATGCAATTGATGATTGACTATGAGCTCACTACAATTTGATAGGAAGTACAACAGAAAATAAAATGTCGGCTACATAAATAGCAGCAGTGACCTCAATTATTGCTGTTAGTGTGCTTCCAACTTTTTCTTTGATTCCTGAGAGTTACATGGTCCCATTGTTTTGAGTTGAAAACTCACAAGAGAGGCTAAGTTGATATGCCCTCTGAAACAGAGCATCTTCATCTTCGTCTCCACCTGCTCCATTGTGCTCACCTTCATTTGGTTCACTCCCTTCCCCCTTCATGTTCTTGCTTAGGTCTAATGCAGCAGCCAACTGTTCATGGTATTCCTCCTCCAGTTGATCCTCCATGCTTGCCTTCAGAGCCCGTCTCAGCTCCAGATCGTCCTCTTCCGCGTCTCCATCTTTATCTGCATTGAGAGTTTTGGGTTCACTATCATCACTATGTTGAAACACTGA
The DNA here is from genome assembly GCA_905338385.1 of Darwinula stevensoni. Classification (NCBI taxonomy): domain Eukaryota; kingdom Metazoa; phylum Arthropoda; class Ostracoda; order Podocopida; family Darwinulidae; genus Darwinula; species Darwinula stevensoni. The sequence continues at coordinate 3,252 of CAJPEV010000070.1, forward strand.
ATATATTTTTAAATGCCACAATGATCTCACCTGGTTGGGAGATGAGTTTGGGTTTCACAGTCTGGACGGCCGGTGTGATACGAAGTAAATCATCTGCCTCACTCTGGGGTAGGAACCCATCCACAATGAATATGGAATATCCTGTCCCAAGAAAAGAATGAACACAATTGCATTGTAAAGACTTGAAATACAAAAGAATATAACTACAAAGAGGTATGAAAGTAATCTTCAAGCATGACCCCCTAAAACTGCAACAAAGTTGATTCCATACTAAGCAATGATCTCAGGTATAATCTATCTGGTCCAGCCTTGCTTACATTTTAATCCTCAAAGGGGTCATTAAATTTAATCTGTCTTCCTCTCCTGGGTGGAGGGGGCAGGCATCATGTATGGATGATTTTAGAAATCTTGAATAGTTGTCCCACAAGTGCCAGTAACACCTTGGTCCACCAGATAACCTCTGAGCCCCTTTCTGACATTTTGACAAGTGGATGGCAGCACAAAATATATGAGATACCATAAACAGGCAGTGTCAAGTAGCAAAGTTGAACTGGATAGACTACATAAACTTTTATCTATATGGAGAATGTGAACTCCCCCCCCCCTTCCTTTTTTTTTAACAAGAAAGACCAATAGTCTCATCATGGTATGTGACACCTAGGAGACAAAGATGGTTTAATGTACCAGTCAGATTACTTGCTTACTGCAAGACTCAAACACTTCCAAGACAAGGAAGAAGAGAGAAGATAGAATGCAAGAATCTCAGGGAAGAGCCAACATCACCCTCAGACAAAGGATCTCCTGCTATAAAAAAAATGTTTAAATGGTCTCCATTGACCTTGGATGTCTCTCCAAAAACCCAGGGTTTCCCAGAAAGTTTATTGCTGTTTTTTTTTGTGAAGTATCAGAGGCTGGGAGTAAGGATTCAACTCTTACAATACCAACTGCTGGCATACATTCTTTTACAAGAACTATCCAGAGGAGTTTATCCATTAATCTGTAGGAGTCTAGAGTCTAGACTCTAGCTTAATTTATAAAAATGAGACAGAAACTCTAATTAATTTTGTCCTTGCCCAAAGTATCAAAAGTTTGATTCCAGATATATCATTTGGCTGATTTTCTTCTCCAGTTTTGAACAAGGGACTGGGCTAAGGAGAAACATGATAGAAGACAATCCTCTATTCACATAGTACAGTGCATGATAATGATCATTCTATCATTATAACAAAATTCCCTTATCTCTTTCCAGCAATGTGATGAACTCTGCAAAAGATTGTGAGGCTAAGGAGTGCCTTGGTTTCTCTTCCAAGATAATATGCTCAATATGAATAAAGGTAATTCTACTTTCCATAAGCCCCTCAAAGATGTCTATTTGCTCTGATTCATATCTGCACATTTACTCCAAATGCTACAAAGATGTATGCACCATGATTTCAGCAAGTACGAACAGGCTAGGAGTACATAGTAAATTGAGATGGTGGTCAGGGGGTTTAGTAACCAAATTTGATCAAATGGGCCTGAGAAGTTACAAAAAGCAGTAGTAGTGTCAGGAAATATATTGCATGAATAAAAAAAAAGCACAAGTAATGAAAATATTGCTCATAGATATACTGGAACTGTGGATTACCCAACATACTAATTTGGTAGGATGTGAAAGCATAGCACATTATGCTTTTAATGAGAAATCATGAGGATGACAGAGTGCAACAAGCAAGAGCTCCCATGTCAATAGAATGACATCCATCCCAGAATATAGTCCCCCTTACCTTCAGCTGCCAGCTGGGCAAGAAATATGGACAGATGTGTATCTGACAACAGCTCAGGACCGGTCAACATTGAATTCAGGTTGAACCACTGATATCCAAGCTTGCGAATGGCAAACCAGTGATTGCGGTAGTTGCAAATATAGGCTGTTGCAGTTCTGAAAAAAAGAAGTTGTTGAATTCATTAAGTCTGCCTGATTACCTGGTACCTGGCCTGCACTTTTATGAGTGCTGTTAACAAATATATTTTTTTTAAATAGAATAAAATAATGTTCACAACAGGTTAGGCAAACAACTTGCATCAGTCTTATTTCTTCCATCACTGAAGCCACAGGCTTGAATACAGCTGAAAATGTTTGCAATTATAATGCAAAAGATTAGGAAAAGATTATTGAAATAAAAATTAAAAAAACACCAGGCAGTGGACAGGCAGGCCTGATCTTTTCATCTTCTCTTGATCACTGTTGAAACTGCTCTGAGTCACCATATATGGTATTTTGAACCAAAGGACACAAAGTAAACTTTCCACAAATATAGAATAAGCTATAATTAAGATATGGAATTTCGAGAAATGAATGGGAAAGGAATGCAATAAGCCATAAACTAGAGAAGTTAGAGAAAGCATTCAGCTTGCTCTTCTTTTTTTTTAGAATGGGATATTAGAGTACATATATTTCATCTTCATTCTCCACATCTTCATGAAATGACTTCACATTTGAGGTCGAAACCATTTTCATCACACACACAAGTCTAGGAAAAACCACCAATTTTTTTCAGAAATATTTTCAGCTTCAACATGCAAACTTTCAGCTCTACTAGAGCCATTTGATAGGTTATACTACAACCTCTGGATGGCCCCATGCAGCATGTAAAATGATTAAGTCATGGGGTCATTGAATAGAGAAAAAAGGAACCTGTTTAATAGGTCTATCAGAATGGCATCCTGACAGACAGGTCAGGAGAAAGTTGAACCGTGTCTTCAATACTTCACTACCTCACATGGAAGTGATATTCTAGCTGGTCTCCATAATGACCAACAAGATATGGGATATGCACACAGGATGAATGTATAATGTACTGGAGGTATGAGATTATTGAACAATCTCTAATAAATAACCAAACATCCAGAAATATATAAAATGCAATTCTTTTCAAAAAGAGAACTTTTGTGAATATAAGAGGCTTTTCAAAATGAGGTGTTCCAATTCTGACAAATAGTTGCAATGAAAGATCTGATAGTGCAACCCCGGGTCTCACTACCAAGATGTTCATTAATCACCTTTCCTAGGCTATTCATCCTATAGATAAACCTAAGGAAAGAATATAGGAGGGGGCTCATTAGCACTAGGAGAGATCTCCATGATACCCCAATGTCTCCTAACAGCTCAATAAACTGGTTTTGGATATCAAGGAAAGATCTTGCACAGCAGGATTGAAATAAAAAAAGCTGTGGGATATTTTCTGTCATTTTTGACAGATTAAGAAGAGATGAGATGAAGTGATCCATACTAAACCACAAATTCCTCTGTAATAGGGATTATACATGGAATCAATTCATTGTGGCTATAATCTGTACTACATCAAGCCAGTCACAATCCACAAAAACCAGTTAGGAGAACCTTCTCTCCTGGAAAATCAGGTACTTTCACCATAGCAAAACACCAAGTTGCCATGAAATGCACCTTCAGAAGATGAAGTTAATGCCCAGATGAAAAGGGATTTGAGAATGCTTCTGTAATGCATGCAATATGCATGTGCCATGCTCTTATAATTTCCAACAGAATGTGAAGCATTAGCCTTAGAAGAAAAGCATATGAAACAGAAAGGGAAACATATAAAAAGCCAGGCACATTGACCTGAGAAGAGACTAATCAAGTGGCGAAGGCATGGAAAAAAAAATCATTTATGAACCTCAGGAAAACTGGATGCTAATTCCTTCCGGAATCCAAGAAATTACGACATTATCTGATGCCTCCTACATATGGACATCATGTTCTCTGATATAATTCCATTCTGGCAGGAGTAGGACTTCATCTTAGCTTTTTGAACCATCAAATTGTATACTCTGAATCCATACTTTGTGAGCAGAAAAAATTCATGATTTTCATGTGGGACAGAAAGCATGAAAATTTTCTATTGCATATTTTTCCTGCAAACAATTTATTATTTCTGGAAAATTTTCATAGAATTGATATACACATTACAGAAGCAACTAAGAGAAATTGATCAGCAATTATACAGTGTCTATGGAGATAGAGGGCTTCATGGTCACTTCATAAACCTTTCACTGTTTCATCACTACTCAGTTGAATTACATCCATTTTGTTCATTTTTAGTAAACCACGAAATCTCACTTTTCCAGCAAAAATAAATTTTTCTCTCCTAAGGGTAAAGGGAAACATCACTTCTAAGATGCTGTTGAAATATTAAGCGTCTATCAATACTACAAATATTTCATGTCCTAACTTTTTCTAGAAGGCCACAATTCATTTCTGACTAAGTGCCAGCGAAACACAGCCATGGGCAAACAAGTTAAAACCTAACTCACTTGATACTTTCTAAAGGGATGCAAAGAGGTAAGACCTTTTGATGGTTCCCTGCTAAACACACAAGGCCATGAAAACATTCACCCAATCAGCTGCCACATGCTGTTCAATGAAACATTGAGAGAGTGAGGAAGACTTAAGCTACCATTTCTTCCATGCATTTGTTTCAAAAGCTATCAATTCCCTCTGAGACATATCAAAGCAGAGATGAAACACCTTCAATGGATCTGTAGCATCGTACAGCATACTTTCTCCTTCTCCAAAGAAGGGACGGTTCCAAGCCAATGAAACTCTTGTTACCTGTACTTTTTCAAGGAATGCATCAGTAACTCAACATCTCTTACCTCTGCACATCACACTTTCTTCTGCTGAGGTGGATGGACTGAAAATGGTGCCCTTCTGTCAAGATTAAGAAGGTGGCATTCCTCTGGGTTCCAATTGCTCAAACAGGCAAATTCTGCTTCAGCATGATCAGGGAGAATGTCAGTTGTTCTCAGAATCAATGACAAGACTGTGAAGACATGACTAAAACAGAAGAATGACCTGAAGGAACGTCTCTGAGAAAATACTAGGACTGACAAGGCTGTGATAGTCTTGGGGAAGGCTAAACATTCATTATTCTACAAATACATAAATTTTTTGTTTCATTTACTTCAGATGCCTGATTTCCTTACTAGTGACTTAAAATAAAAAAGGGCCATTTCACATGGAAACCTATATAATAAAAGAGTCATAGATTAGTTTTATTTAACCAAGGACATATTTAAGTGAGATCAACCATTGAATTTGATTTACAGAATATGTACATAGGCCTCCATAAACTGGCTTTAAGAATTACCAGACATGTGAAAACTGGATCAAGTCACTTACGTAGGATCACTCCTGGCAACAATAGCCTTGTCATGACCACTGTTGAAGGGAATAAGGACAAGCTCCCACAACTGCAAGGCACTGCTGATCACCTGGACTGAGAAATACCCACTGTCATCCATGTTCCCCGATGGCTCCTGCAATTATCATTGTGTGTAACAAATTAAAGAGCTTCATTCCAATACATATGCTTCATCTGCAGAGTAAGAATATGAAGAATGAGAATATAGAGCTTTTACCACTATTTTCATTATCAGCCCATTGTCACTACCAAGTCCATCAATTTTAATATTTTTTTATCATAATAAATGAGGGACATTTATTTCTGAATGCTTTGGGCTACTGGCCCATGGGCCTCGAGTCTATTATGCTTGGTAGGTCACCATTCTGTATCAGATCATGTGATAGGCTCAACTTGCAGCAAGAAATAGCAGGATGGCCTACAGGATATGAAAGACTCACTATTGACAAATACTTGAGCAAGCTTTCCACTTATCTCTAAATGACTCAAGCAATATGGGAGTGTTGTTTTAACTGTCGGTTAAGAGTTCGATTGTGAATGTCGGGGGGCACCATGCAGTATCTTCCAGGCTTCATTCTATGCAAGAATTTAAAAAGGAGCACATATGAAGACAACGGCTATGTCAACTCACAGACATGAACCTTCTGAATTCTTCAGACTCCAAGCCACTCTCAGCCATCCTCTGCTGCTCAGCAATGTCCATTTGTTCAGCAAGGGCTGCCAAATCGACTGCAGTGAAATACTCCCCCTGCAGGAGAGCGTTCAGGCAATGTTGGGCGCACAACTGGCCCTGTTGCTGTGGGAAGGAAATAAAACTAGATGTAACTAGATAGCTGTGCACTTCTCATTTCAATGATATTAACTCTATTGTTCCAGACAGTAATTAGACTAACTGCATTTGGGTGCTTAAATCTCTGACAGACCTGCCCACAAGGTGCTGAACTCTTCCCATTAATCAAAAATGTCTTCATTAAACACTGAGTATAAAATATGGACAGAGTTGGAAACTCAACTGCATCCGACTTAATAGATCTTCATTGGATTTAGATGGCAAAGCATCCTGCTCACAGAAATGCTTACATGACAAGTGTGGGGAGACGCTGCAGGTGCATGGATAGTTAATCAGTAGTAGAATAGACCTAGGCCTAATTTAGACCAACATTGATCTAGACACAGGCAGTTACTTAATTTAGGGCTTGGAAATTAATAATGTTATAGACCATATATAACCTTCGGTCAGGCCTGTAACGTAACAAAGTCGACAATAGTCTCCAAAGGTCAAATGAGAGACAGAGTTAGCATGAGGCTTAAGTTGAACACTGCTCCGATCTTCTCCTTACCTTTTCATGGAATATCTTGTCCATCCCTCTACACCGGCGATAGACCGGGAACAACCGTTTCGAACTTTTCACAACGTTGAAGCTGTCCCAATAGTCAGATCACAGGGTCCCATCGGACGTACGCCGCAAAAAAGCTCAGATCATACGGTCCAAGAGGATGAGAATGAAAGACACTTTTCCTAGGTCTGCTGGCTAATTTTGGCAACCCCGCCAGAAAGCACTCATCCGAGCGAGGGCGGGCAAAGCACGTCTGAACGCTCAGGAGTCGGATGTCAACAAACGCTGGAGGCAGCCATCTTTAAAATAGGAGGCAGCCATCTTTAAATACGCGTTCTCCTGACGGCTACTCTTTGAGAGGGACCTTAAATACAATACCTGTTTAGTTTCGAGTTTTTTATTTAGAAAGTCGAAAGTAGTCTGGCTGATATTTCAAGGAGAAAAGATTTTTTTTTGGCGATACGAAGATGAATCCAAAATATAAATCACTGACCATGTTTCACAGTGATTCAACTGAAAATGTTCTGCTTTAGCCGCTCGGTGGTTTTCATCTCCTTTTCTACTTGACGTTCTCCGACCAGCTTGTGCTCGTGGAACGTTCAGCTCGATTTATTATTAGCCGGCTGCCACGTTTAATAGGTCTTCGACAAGATTCGCGTACTGGCGAATCAGATTCATTCTCGTTTTTTTAATTATAAATTCGATCGTGCTTCTGAAAATAAATTCACCATTCATTTATTCATGGAAGGGCCGAAAGGAAAAACGGGTTCATCTGCGAGAAATCCTTTCTCAGAAGACCGGAGCGAGCAGATTAACCAGTTTCACGTCCATCCCCAAAATTTTCTCCCCTCTTTTGAAAGGGTAAACAGGCCCATCTACCGATTTTTCCATTTCTCGTTTTCCTTTCAGCCATTCTATTTTAGAAATCGCGGACGCTACTCTAATTTTTTTTAAACATTTTGTTTCCATTTCCTTCGAAACGCCATTTGGCCAATCCCCAATGGGATTAGCCTATCTGCTCTCGCGAGTTCGTCGGATTTTTCCGTTTTTCGTTCAGATGAAGTCAAATAATCATTTTCAAAAAATGTTTTCTATTCCTTCACGCATTCAACGGTTTTCTTCCGGTTCTCAGCAAACCGATCAGCGACTCAGTCCACACGAGATTTGTCATTTGTAATTTGTCATTTTTGTCAAGGGCAATTTAATTTCGACGTAAATTTGTCGGTTCAGCGAAGAAATTTAATTTCTCTCACCACCTGGACGAAGGTTGAGATTTGTTCAGCATTGAAGTTCATTTGGGGAGAAATCTCAATTATTCACTTTCAAAGTTTTTAATGATTGGACAAGCGAAAAAAAAATCCATATCTCCTTGATTTCATCGGACGAAATTCGTACAATTCTAGGAACGTCCCAGGTCGAGAGTTTGATTGATGAAAACAGTCTAAAGTGCAGGCTAGCGCTCCCGTACGGTCCAAGCTTTGCTACAGGCCGCTAGAGGACCCAACTCGGGCCTTATTCGCCTTAAAGCAAAGGTCCCGACTTCTTACAAAGGGAAGCTGGGGAAGGCGAGGGCGGCGGGCGGGTGGGGGACTGATGGTCGAGCCTCCAGCCGGAGAGGGATGTCGCTGGCGTCTCGGTCAGAGGCGGGGACTCGCCTGCCCGGTGTGACCATGCCTGATGCTGCTTGGGTTTTGCTGTCTCGCTTCGTAGTGAAATAGATACGAACATTTTCCTTTGCTAAGTTCAGAGAAATACTTTACGCTTCCTTCAGTTGAATTCCGGTATGGAAAACGGTTAGGGGCGTGGGGGGTCATCGGGGACAATCTGTCCCAGGCCTCCAAGGGGCCTGGTTCTTCTCATATAGTTATCCAATCTATTGCCTCATCTCAGCTGGCCAAGCACGGCAGGTACATCACTCTCCCATTGCCACACTTGAAGTGACCACTGCAATGTGTCCATGGATCTTAAAGGTCATCATTAAGTCCCTATGCTTACCCTCATTTGGCAAATTAGCCCCAAAGAAGCTATAATGTTACATTTTCTTCTGTTGAACACTAATCTTTTGCTCTTAACTTATCTTTCCATTGCAAATGCCATCATTGTATCAATTGCAAATAAACTTAACCATAACACAATTTTCCAAGTCATTAAAATTGTTACAATAATAAACTTGTCTCATTCTTGCCGCTACTGTTGTCTTGATCGGGATTTTCCATTGCCTTATACTTCTTTTAATTCCTTTTTGTTAGTCTCCTTCCTTAATTTACTTTCAATGTTTTCTCAACAAATGATGGAAACTCATAACACAACTGACAATGGTAGCATAAGCAATTCCTGTATTTCCAGATTTAATCACAGTATAAAATGGAATTGAAACTATTAAAAGGCACAAGCAGAGAAGTAAAATATGACAGAAAATAAAAAAATAAAAAAGGCATAGAACAACTTGACACCAGAATTTTTTGACAGGAATGCATCAGGGCTTCCTCTTGACCACTCAAAAGAGATAAGCTCCTCCACACGAAACACTGCCTCTGGTCATGCCCCTTGGCTAGTGCCAAATTGCCAGGGCTATGTCAATATGAATAGAAAAAAGTAGGAGACAACAAAAAGACCCTTTAGCGCCCCACTTAAAACTCGTGGACTGATATGCATACCACTCAACAGGGTGTCTTGTGGCTGGCTTGAAACATCCTGAAGTTCCCTTCTCCTGTCAACAATGGGCATTTTTCAAGAACAGTCACAATATCTAAATGAACAGGTTCTGTTCTGGAACACTCATTATTCCAGCCAATTTCATCCAAGTAGCATATGTCGATCTATCCTCAGAAGTGGTGGGTGGTATGATATTGGGGCTTGGATGATCATGCTTCACCTATGCGCACCTCTCGGACCATGCCACTGATTGTGAAAGGTATCTTGAGACATTTGGACCTTTCTGGGTTCAATCATGATGAGATCTATCATGTAATGGAGTTGAAAGGGCATGTAATGTCATGAAAAAGAAGATGAATAGAAGTAAAATACTGCCTTGAAGGACACCAGCAATGAATAGTTGTTCAATGGAGTCTTCTCAGAAGAATGAATGAAAACATTAAAACAAAAAAGCAAGGAGTTTGAGCTTCAGGAGCCAATATGGAACTTGATCATGGATCAACCACTTCATACCTTATGATTGATGTGCTGAAAGCAGATAAGAAATCAAGCAAGAGATATTCAGCAATTTCTGACCCTTGGCATCAAGGTTAATATGGCAACATGTGAAAAGGTGGTAAGATTGTCAGTAGAGACTTTTGTTTTCTCGCATAGAAACAGTAGGATTCATTCTGAATACTTGAAAGAATTTGAAGTATTTTAGAATTGAGAAGTGGGAAGTGAAGCTAACATGTCACAGGTCTATCTCACATTTAGTGTTGGTGTTCTTCAAGCTATTTTCCCTTGTTTCATGAATCACAGAATACACCCAGATACAATCCAGTGGCTGTAGAGCAGGGATGCACAACCTCAGGACTGTGGGCCAGATACAGCCTGCAGCTGAATAAATCCTTCCACTGGTAATGGATTCCAATAGGATCTACCACCTCATTGAAGATTGTCCTGCTTCCCCTGATGTCTGGCCTGTGATCTGGCTTAGTAGTCACTATCAGGCCCTTTTGCAAAAAAAAATGTTGTGCATCCCTGCAGAAGAGAGTAGTTAGCCCATTAACTAGGTTAGGCTTCTTTTGATGTTTGACCTCCCATAGGCATTTGGTGAAAAACTTCCCAATTAAGGGTTAAGAGTGAGTTGCTTTAGTCAGCACTGGTTCATAGGAACCGAATTGATAGGCCACTGATAAGAGTCACTTTTTAAAACTCAGAGTTGTTGTAAATCATCATCATCGTCATCATGAGTAATGCTAATCTGCTGATTGGACTAGTTTGTAAAATTTTTCTTCATAATACAACAGAGAATCATAACACATGAACACACAGATGAGAAGAAAGGAGTAATCAAATGAGACTTTTAACTTCTCAAGCTGGTAAGGCAACTGCCTTTCACCTGGGGGTGAGAGATCCCAACAGGCACTCACAATTCATGAATTGTGCAATCATATGAGACTAAATGCAATGCACTCATATAATAAATGATCTCTGCTTGAGAGATGAACTACTATCAGACTAAATGAACAACAGGCAAAACAATATTTTGGTCATGCTTAAAACTGAGAGAGATCAGGCAGCTTAAAAAAAAAAGAAAAGGAAATTGTTCAAATAAAAGTAAGTTGTTGAAGGTAAATGACACAAGAACAATCAGACAAAGACTACAATCAGACTACAGAACCATATTCTTCAATATCCAAGATCAATATGGATACAGGGAATGGTGGAAGGGTTGGCAGAGGAGAAAAGGAGACACTGTTTTTAGGGCTGAACTGGTACAGCATGTCATCAGTGTTTTACTGCATTGATATTGTCATCCTTTGCTGAGAAGGGCTGAAAACAGAAACATGAAATGGCAATTGATTCATGTAGAAGATGCCACTCATTTTTGCTGAGTGAGTTTCTCAGTCAAGTTTCTATTGATCTTTATAGCTGATTACAAAATCATGTTTGTGTTGCAGGGTCCTTGTCAATGTGAAGCTTACCAAAACTTCTAAATTTTTTCCGGAATTACCCGAAATAACGACGGAACGTCACTACTTACCACTATCTACTTTGTCGTAGGAGTTAACGTCGTTTTTAAGACACCTTGGTGACACCTACCCCGTAAGCTGAAGGCTTGAATGTGTTCGATTGGGAGGGGCAAGTCATCGTAACATCTCTCCCACTTCCTTGATAATGTATTAAACATGGAGTAATATGATTTTTGTATGTGAGAGGTAACTAACTTTAATCATGCAGAAGAAGTCCTCAATGGAATTGAGGAAAGGAGAGCATGATGGTGTACACATGATATCATGACCATACTTAGGTGTGATGTTGAAATTGACATCTCCATGATTAAATGGGACAGTGTCCATCACTACAACCAAGGGTAGCCCCAGAAGTGGAAGAAGGCCTATCAAGAAAATTTCCCATTTTGATTGACTCCATCTGGTGTGAAGAACTACTCCCTCGTTAGACATTTTCACGATCAGGGTGACATTACCCCCAGCTGTTCTTGTTGCTCACCTAGATCAGAAAATTTATCTAAACAACATCCTGGAAGACATCAAAAGCACATTTTTTTCCACCTTTCAAAAGTATATCAACAATTCAACTTATTCCTTAGTCCCTGACCTGCCTCTGATGTTCCCTCTGAACAGCTGCTTTATAGAGAGGTTTTGTGGACTTTCATCCAAGATGAAGTTCTGGTGGTCTTCTTTCTTAGTGAAAATTTCAGAGCAAATGTCGAACCTGAGAAAACAAATTTCATGCCATGTCAAGGAGCATCATAAAAACCTATGCAGCATCTGCCACTTACCTCTTCTTGATGACATCAGATCGATTACTGAATGCAGGAATACTACTGAGGACTTTGTGACATTCAAATCATCATGGATAGAATAGCTTGAAACTAAAAAAATAAATGCAAAAGTTGACTTGTCCTGAATAATGTGGGTTTGTAGTTGCTATACAGAAGTAATTTGAAAGAACTGATAAAATGAGGTCTAAAGTTAGTTGTAAGCAGAGGTATGAGAGAAATCTATCGTTCAAAGTCAAAGAATACTTCCAATTCTTTTTCCTGAGGAAGTGCCTGCTTTGGCTTATGATGACTCCTCTTTTTCTTCTTTCTCCTC